>JAOTRH010076469.1:0-17514 GCA_034768845.1 Heliamphora exappendiculata | reverse complement strand
TGGCCAATCCAATTGTAATTGATCTAGCTAGTGAAATCTGGATTTCAATGGCCAATGAAATTCACAGATTCCAACATACTTCTCTTAATCCGTGATAAATAAAAAAACTCAATACTATAACGAAACTAAATGTAAAATTTACATTTAGTCTTCATGTTCGTTACATAAGCGAGATTTTTAGGATTTTCATCTTTGACTACATACTGCAATAGATCAAAAATTCAGTTGAAGACTAATAAAAAGTTTCTGTGGGGTAGAAATAATGACAGTAATTGCCTAAAAATCCAATAAACTATGTAATGGTGCTTCAATGATTCACATACACAAATGGCATACGATGTTCCAACCAATTTTAAGTCAAAAACAAATGCAGCTCCGTAACAACTAATCACATGCTTTAGCTATAAGATCCTTCTTGTAGGTGCCCACTGTGTAGAGAATGATTATCTTTTTTAGGTCACTCGACCTAGTACATATGCTTCGCGGTAGTAATTATTCGGTGCTCCAGGAATACCATGTGGCAAGTCCACGTGGTGCTTTTATCCAATATGGTAGTAACAAATTTTACGTAGATACATGATAATTTTTTTTTGTTTGGTGATTAAGAGACAAAAAGTGACCCACATTGTGTAGATTGTGATCATTTATTTGTCGGGAGTATCACGTGACATTGTCTACATGATACTCCAAGCGTATCTAATAATTTGCCGCGCCGCGGGAAGAGATGCTTCTTCAAGTGCTGTTGGTGACGGAAAGCCATTTTAATTCGATCAATCGACCCGCTAGCCAAAACAAATAAAAATAAAGCATTGCCATGTATGCATTTAAAAATAAAACATATGGCTTTATTTGACGAGTTAACTTGAGAAGCAGATTTACAAGCATGTGAAATTCACACAAAGATCAGCCAGTAGAACTATACCTTTTCGTATAATACGATGGAGCAATCAAGATCACTCAAACGAAGGATTACTTGAGAAAATGGTTCAGGAGTAGGAGGCCTTTGGATTGGCTTAAAAAATATAGCCATCAGGATCTTTCACGAAAGCAATGACAGTCCTGCCACTCTTAACTGAACAAGGCTCCCTCATGAGATGAGTACCAATTGAAAGCGAAGTGGTCAACTGAACAAATGCATGCAAAGTTGGATAACCAATATAAAAATGCTAAGGGTGTAGGATCAAAAATAAGATGTTGATATGAAGAAAAACAAATGCAAGGATAGTTATTAAGTCTACAGTCTATACTGTCTACCTTTAGTATATCATGAGTTCTTAATTTGTGTAAATATAAAGCAAAAGAAGGACAAGAGAGAAGAGGCTGCAGAGTTGCATTGAGGATGCATAAATTTCCCACGTTGAGCAATCCTGGAGGTGCTAAATTTGTAACAGTTATACCAGGCCTATATGATGTCTTTGGAATAGTTTTTCGAAATTGACATTATCTACACCCGCTGATAAATGAACCAGGGCTTGATTTGTTAAGAAGGTAGATGACATAGTCACTCCTTCATAGACATAATGTTCTGGATCTGACTATTTTAAAAGATTGAAAATATCAATACAGCCAAGTGGACCTTTGTCATCGATGTTTCCACTAAAATCTACAGCAGTGGCTACAATTTCAGATATGCTTTCGGTTATACAGAATTTCTTTGAATCTTCTTTATTAACGAGCTGTCTTGCGAATACTTTTTTTTTTCTGTTTCAGTGTTCCCACAGCAGACATGTTTTGAACTTAGAAAACTATTCAATAGATGTTGATTTTTTTACAACAAACAGAAGAAGAAAGAATAAAATCAGAAGCTCAAGTTTTTTTGGTCTATTCAAGCAGAATTAAAGAGAAGACAATGTCATCATAGACCAGCGAGAAGCAATTTTCATAGAGACAACAAGAGAGAAGACAACCAATTGAGGCTAGGCGATTAACTAAAACAAGAAATTGACACTTACTGGGCAAGATGTAGTCAGCACCATAATTTCTCCAATGGAATCAATATCTTCTCTTGCTGCAAGACACTCCTTAACAATTGATCGAGCTGGTATCCACAATTTTGCATGACAATGAACACTTGACAAAATTTTCAGAACCAGCATTGGAAAAATAAAGTTGGGTTGACATAACGATTCATAATAACATAAAAGAAAGAAAACATGAGTCAAACAACTATATAAAAATGACCAAAATCAAACATTTAATCACGTCAAAGCAAAAAATTCTTATGGTCTCTCTCTTTGAGAGTGGTGTGTCACACTTAGCTGGGCCTCCTCAGTGGAACTTTCTTAGAGTAAACATTGAGAAAATGGAAGGGAAAATGCTAAATCATCAGCAGCTGTTAATATGACTCGTCTCTCATGCATGTTTTAAATCAACTATTTGGAAATTTCATCACTTGTGTAGTTTAAACTCATAGTACCATCAATCACGCACAATCTACTCTCTCTATAAAGATTTTATAGACAAAAAAATATATTCGATATACATCTCAGTGCCCTTTGTCAAGATGAAGCTCCTTTTCAATTATCTTCATCAATAGCGACGGTTACGTGCTATCACAAAGCCGACGCAAATAGTATTTGCAACGGCAAAATGACTATTAGCAAGGGCATGCTGCTGACGCAAAAGGCCACTTTTTTAATAGTGACATCTTTTATGAAGATTTTCTTGGATTGTTCATTTGGAACAGTTCGGAAATCCACAAATTTATTTTATAATGGATAGCTCTACTGCTTAAATGTGTTTCATCTCGTGGAGATCTTGTGTGGCAGTTCCTTTTGTTATCTGAGTGCATACTAGATTGGGTGTAGCATACACTCAAGTTATTCATAGACCTAGAAAAATAAGGGGGCATGCTGTCGAATTTCCATTTGAGATGAACTAAACAGTGTGAGCTTCTTCCTATGATATATACTGTGTATTCCTGAATGGGATAGATCCACCTACAAAAATAAGGAGTTGGAGAAGTTAGTATGCATTAACACGTATAGATTTGACTAATTTACTAGTTGCAGAAAATGGACAATAGTTGGATGATGATAAAGAATAGGTTGACAAGTACACAATATAAAGAAGGGGTAAAGTTTTTATTGAATTTGTGATGAAAAACATAAGATCGGAGGATGAGATTCGATGTCCATATGTCAATTGCTTGAATGTAAGAAAACATAGTAGTAAAGTAGTCAACATTCATTTGATTTGAAAGGGAATCTCACTTTCTTATAAGATTAGGCTATACCACGGAAACCTGCTCCTATTTATTAACCTTGTGTACTGAATGCAAAGGATCACGACGTTGGTGAAAGTATTAGGGATGGAATGGCAGGGGAAGTCCCTGAAAACGATGACCAATTGCCTAAAATGTGAATAACTTTACAAGCATGGCATCATGGATGATGGTATCGATGAATTGCTTAATAGTTTCGAGAGCAAAAATGTATGGAATTTTGATAAGTTGTTTGATAATGTGTACCCAGGATGGGAAAGGACTGTATTGGAATTTGTTGTTAAGATGTACAATAAATGGAGCAACAACTTGTTTAACATAGTTACGAAGGTATTCAAGGAAATTCTACCAGAGTGTAATCTGACAATTTCATGGACCTTTTATGAAACCAAGAAACTCTTACATGATTTGGGTTTAGGATACCTTTCGATTCATGCGTGTAAATTTAATTGTGCATTTTTTTGAAAGGAGAATGTGAAGCTCCAGAATTGGCCTCAGTATAAGGAGTCTAGGTATATGATGAACGATGGTAATATAAGAAGATTCCTCATAAGATATTGAGATACTTTCCCTTGATACCAAGGTTGAAAAGATTGTAAATGCCGAAAAAAACAACTACAGATATGAGACAGCACGACGAAAAGCGTGTGGATGATGAGGTGTTGAGGCATCCGGATAATGGTGAGAAATGGAACGAATTTGATCAATAATATCCTCTATTCGTTGGGGATCCGTGAAATTGAGACTGGGATTGGCCACATATGGTTTTAATCTTTTTGGCAATATGAGCACATCATACAATATGTGGCCCGTTATTGTAATCTCACACCATGGAAGTGTATGAAAGTATTTTTTATGTTACCTTTTCTTATTTCCTAGTTGATTGACACGCAAAAGAGATATCGATGTTTATTTACGGCCATTAATTACTGAGTTGACAGAGTTGTGAAAGGATGGTGTGCAAACTTATGATGCCTTAAATGAATAGACTTTCATAATGCATGCAGCTGTCATGTGGACCATTAACAACTTCCCCGCATATGGCAACATGTTTTGGTGGACTACGAAAGGTTATTTGGCTTGCCCCCCAATAATGAGAATGCATCATCGCAGTGATTGAAAAATAAGATAGGGTATAGGGGTGCCCGTTGATACTTGCCTCGTGACCATAGTTGGCGAATGAGCAAACTCTTTAATGGGCAAATTGAGTGTAACACCAGGCCTTTCGAGCTATTGGGAGAACATATATAAGAGCAAATTGATTTTGGGACATATAAACTATTTAGAAAGTATATAAGTAATAACAAAAGAAAAGGAAACGAACATCAACCAACTTTGAATTGGACAAAGAGAATCATTTGTTTGACCTCCCTTATTGGAACAAACTTAAACCCGGACATAATCTTGATATGCACATTGAGAAGAGCATATGTGACAATTTGATTAGTGTACTACTGAGTATAGATGCGAAAAACTAGGATACAGAAATTGCACGTATGGATTTGTAGGATATGAAAATCTAAAAATATTTGCACCTAAAGAGGCGTGTAAATGGGTCCCTTAAGAAATCTCAAGCATTGTACAGATTGTCTCGGTAAAGAGACAAGGCTTTTGTGATTTCTTAAAATCAATCAAGTATCCTAATGACTTGCAGCAAACATATCAACTTGCATGTGTACTTAAGACGATTACTTCTCGAGCCTCAAAAATCATGATTATTTATGTTCTTTTACAACGACTTATTCCAATTAGGATCCGTAGGTACCTTAATAAGAAAATTGATACTACACTGTTTGAGTTAGGAAATTTCTTCCAATAGTTGTGCTCGAAAACATTGAGAGCGAAGGATTAGGAGAAATTAGAGGATCATATCGTATTTGTATTTTGCAGACTTGAGAAGATTTTTCCTTTTGCTTTCTTTGATGTTATGGTCCACTTAGTTATTCACTTGCCTCGCAAGGCAAGGTTTGCAGGATTAGTGCAATATCGATGGATGTACCTAATTAAAAGGTAATTATATTTACTTCTACAAAATCGTAATTAAGTCGTAGTATTAGACAAAGTTCATTTTTTAAATATGGCATTCATTGTTTGTCGTTGGAGTTCTAAAAAGTTTTGTTGCTAATAAAGCTCATCGAGAAGATTCCATCATAGAGGCTTACATTTTGTAAGAGTGTACAATGTTTTGCTTAATGTATCTCGATAAAACAAAAGCAATGTTTAATCGAGAAGAAAGGAATTACGAAAATGAGTTGCATGGCCCGGGGCTCACCATATTTTCTCAAAATGTTCGTCTCTTTGGCCTAATTCCAAGGGAATCTGATATGCCAGTCAAAGAACGCAACACGGTACACTGGTTTATCTTATAAATATCCCTGCAGTGGATTCATATTGAGTTTTAATTACGATTTTGTAAAAGTAAATACAACTACTTTTTAATCGGGTACGTCCATTGATATTGCACCGATCCTCCAAGTCTTGTCTCGCGAGGTAAGTGAATGGCCAAGTGTACCATAACATTGAAGAAAGCATGAGGGAAAATCTTCTCAAGTCTGCAAAGAACAAGTACGATCTGATCCTCCAATTTCTTCAAATCTTTCACCTTCAATGTCTTCGAGCACAACTATTAGAAGAAATTTCATTACTCAAACAGTGTAGTACAAATTTCCTTATTAAGGTACTTACACATCCCAATCAGAATAAGTTGTAAAAGAACATGAATAATCATGACTTTTGAGACTCGAGAATTTACCGCTTTGAGTACTCATGCAAGTCGATATGTTTGCTGCATAGTTATCAAGATACTTGATTGATTTTAAGAAATCACAAAAGCCTTGTCTCTCTACCAAGACAATCTGTACAATGCTGGAGATTTCTTAAGGGGTTCATCTGCACGCCTCTTTAGGTGCAAATCTTTTCAGATTTTCATATCTTATAAATCCATGCGTGCAATTTATGTATCCTTATTTTTCGCATCTATACTTAATAGTGTGCCAATTAAATTGTCACATATGCTCTTCTCAATGTGCATATCAAGATTATGTCCGGGTTTAAGTTTGTTCCAATAAGGGAGGTCAAACAAATGATTCTCTTTGTCCAATTCAAAGTTGGTTGATGTTCGTCTCATTTTCTTTTGTTAGTACTTATATACTTTCTAAATAGCTTATATGTCCTAAAATTAATTTGTTCTTATATTTGTTCTCCCAATAGCTCAAAAGGCCTGGTGTTGTACTCAATTTGGCAATTAAAGAGTTTGCTCATTCGCCAACTATGGTCATGAGACAAGTATCAACAGGCATCCCTATACCCTATCTTATTTTTCAATCATTGCAATGATGCATTCTCATTACTGGTGGACAAATTAAATAACCTTTCGTAGTCCACCAGAACATGTTGCCATATGCAAGGAAGTCGTTAATAGTCCACATGACAGCTGCATGCATTATGAAAGTCTATCCATTTAAAGCATCATAAGTTTGCACATCATCCTTTCACAACTCCGTCAACTCAATAATTAATGGTCGTAAATAAACATCTATATCTCTTCTGAGTGCCGATTGACTAGGAAATAAGCAAAGGCAACATAAAAAAATACTTTCATACACTTGTATGGTGGGAGAGTACAATAACGGGCCATATATTGTACGATGCGCTCATATTTCCAAAAGGATTAAAACCAAATGTGGCTAACCCTAGCCTCAATTTCGCGGATTCCCTGCAAATAGAGGATGTTGTTAATCAAATTCCTTCCATTCCTCACCGTTAGTCAGATGTCTCAACACCCCATCATCCACACGCTTATCCTCGCGCCATCTCATATCTGTAGTTGTTTTCTTCGGAATTTACAATCTTTTCAACCTTGGTATCAATGGAAAGTATCTCAATATCTTATGAGGGATCTTCTTACCATTACCATCGTTCACCATGCATGTAGACTCCTTACATTGAGGTCAATTCTAGAGATTCACATTCTCATTCCAAAAAAGTGCACAATTAAATTTACACGCATAAATAAAAAAGTATCTTAACCCCAAATCACGTAAGAATTTCTTGGCTTCATAAAAGGTCCATGAAACTGTCGGATCACACTCTTGAAGAATTCCCTTGAATACCTTCGTAACTATATCAAACGAGTTATTGCTCCATTTATTTTATACCTTAACATAAAACATCTTAACAACAAATTCCAATACAATCCTTTCTCATCCTAGGCACACTTTATATTGCACATTATCAAACAACTTACCAAAGTCACGCACATCTTCCTTCTCGAAACTATCAAGCAATTCATCGATACCATCATCTATGATACCACCCTTGTAAAGTTACTCATATTTTAGGCAATTGGTCATTGTTCTCAAGAACTTCCCCTGCAATTCCATCCCCAATACTTTCACCAATGTCATGATCCTTTGCATTCAGTATACAAGGTTAATGAATAGGAACAGGTTTCCTATGGTACAACCAAGTCTTACAAGAAAGTGAGATTCATCTTCGAATCAAATGAATGTAAACTTTACTATTATGGTTTTTTTCCATTCAAACAACTAACATATGAATATCGAATCTCATCATCTGATCTTATGTTTCTCATCGTAAATTCAATAAACGATTTCACCACTTTTTTATATTATGTTACTAGCTAACATATTTTTTATCGCTATCCAACTCTTGTCCATTTTCTGCCATTTGCAAATTAGTCAAATCTACATGTGTCAATGCATACTAACTTCTCCAATTTCCTTCCTATTTTGGTAGGTGGTCCTATCACAGTCATGAATACACAGTATATACCGTAGCAAGTAACCCATGCTGCCTTGTCCATCCCTAACAAAAATCCGACATCATCTCCCCTTAGTTCTCCAAGTGTATAAATAGCTTGAGTGTATGCCACATTCAATCTAATATGCACTCAGAGAACAAGAGGAACTATCACACGAGATCTCCACAAGATGGAACACATTTAAGCAGTAGAGCTACCCATTACAATATAAACTTGTATATTTCCGAATTATCCCAAATGGACAATACAAATAGCTTCATAAAACATGTCTACTTATCTCCGATGAAGATTCTCAAAGGAGTCCAATGGTTTATATATATATCATATGTACTTGCTAAATTGACAATAGAGATGGAGTTATGTTCATTTGAACTTAACCTAACATTTTGAAGAAAATGAGTTGTGAAAAAAGACTTTGCACTCCTACAAAAATAAAGAAAGATCATAGTTGTTAACAGTGATCTTTTTGTTTGGACATTTGCAAGGTGCTCTTGTCATTCCCTGCTTCAATTTTTTGTTTAGCAACCTAAGCAATAACATATCTAATAAGATCTATACATATCTTTCTTACATGGTCTACTAAATACTAAAATGGTTAGTAACATAAAACTATAAAACAACACTACCATCTTCTAAGGACGCGTCCTCCCAACTCTAGAAACCTATTCATTTGTCACAGTTCGAGCAACTTCCTTGCCAACAAAATACAAGATTGGCAACTTTTTCACAATAGGTCACATAGCAGTAAGTTGTGTTTCCTTGTTAGCATGGATGGGCATAATTTTGTTCTTTGCAAATTAAATGAGAGAAAACATGTTAAATACCAAAAACATTAAATATATAAGGAATTTGATATTCCTCAAATTAATGGAAAAGATTCCATTTTCCCTTGAAGAGGCTGATTTTATTCTAAGAAAGAGAGGGTAATTTATGTTACATCAATATTTGAATCCCAAAATCCAGCACCCAGCGGTGATGGTTAATTTATAATGTGTCTTGTAGTTAGCTCTCTCTAGTCTCATGGAGCCAAAGTCTAGCCACATTGAGGGTTACATCTATCTTCGTTGGCTTTAGTTTCTAGCTTTAATCACTAAAAAATATTCAATGAAAAGCATGCTAGATATGATTAATCTTATTGTTTGTCTCTGTGAACTCAATAGTTGATTATAGTGAACACAAAGTTATCTATAAAGTAGAAGTCATTTTAATAATTTTAAAAGCTACAACTTATGCACCATCTTTTTCAAATTCTGAAGCCAATGGCCTACCATTCTAGTGAATCCCTAAAGTTGAGCTTCCCAAACCGAAGAGGCTCTAGGGGTGTTAGGCCTTCAGTTTAACAGAAAATTCCATAATTGCATCCTATCCTAAACTGTAAAGACATCCATTGTTACCATGCTTATAGTTCATGCCAAATCGCACAAAGAAAGGCAAGAAAAAGTGAAAAATGATTGGAGCTCTCATCATTATTTAATACACAAAAAGGCGATTTCTAGTTTAGTGGCTTTCTAGATGGCCTTCTAGAGAGCACCTTGCTCCTATTCAGTTTTTAACTTTGGTAGGGCCTTTGGTCCCTCGAATAAACATTGCAACGTTGAAATGGAGTTAATGTTTGACATGAGATGAATCTCAATAAGGATTAGAAGAGTTGGAATCCAAAAACAGTATTGTTACCATCTCACCTCCATCACCTCCAATCACCATGCTGCCTCTCTCCCCTTCTCTCTCCATTCAAAGAAGAAGACATGTTACCATCTCACCTCCATCACCTCCAATGGAGTTTTGTTTGTTGGGTTAAAGTTGATTTTTTGTGTATTTGATTTAAATTCGAAGATTCATCTATTTAGACCTTCTGAAAAAGTCAAAGGTTTGAAGGTTTTGTGGCAGCTATAGTTTATTTTGTTCATCAAAAGGAATCTGTTTTTGTTCATCTAGGTGAATATATTTTGTTCATCATGAGAAATTTGATCTTCAAATAGAATTTGTTCTCAAATGAAGTTTGTCAATATATGAAGTTTGTGTTGGTTATTCAATTACATTTGTTGGTGGAGGATATGCTGACAATTTGGATAACAAGATGTGTCATTTGGGTCAAGTTTCAATACAACTTGAATTTGACAAAATTTGATAATTTGAGTAACCGCTCCACCTAGCTCACATTTGGTTTGGACGTAATATGTGCATTTGTCTATATTTTGTTTAATTTTTAGAATTTGATACCTTTGTGTGCAATTTAGCGTTTTAAAACGCATCTGGTGGCAGCATTAATCTGCCAGTATGTTGGATTTGAAGCTTTAGTCACTCCGGGTGAATTTAGCACCACTAAGAGCATTTGGATGGAGATTTGACTCAGGTATTTGAGCACTTTTAATGCATTTATTGGCATCTTTGATATGTTGATTTGTTTGAGAGATGAATTCTCGCTAAGGTTGAGATTGTTTGAAATTTTGGTTCAAATCCTATTTGAGTTTAGATAGACTTCTAGTCTATCATGTTACTAAATTTTTGCCACAATAATTTGATTTCTTGAAGAGTTCTAAAAACTGTAGATTTGCACAAACTTGATTAATTTTCAACATGATTAGAATAAGTAGGATTAGACTAGGTCTTTTTTTCTCTTCTATAAATATGAATGTAATATCAGATTATTTGTATATAAGTTGTTTGAGAGGAGAATTTGTGAGAGTTGACTGCTGAGTAATTTGTAATCGTTTATCTATATATTGAATTCTGCTGCTTGTGAACGTAGGCAAATTATCGAACCACGTAAAATTGTCTCTTTTATGATTTGTTTATGATTATTCTGAGTCTTCCGTGCACGACAAAAAGAAAGAAAAAACCCTCGATGAAAGGAAACTTTGGGTCCTTCAACCTGTGAAAGCTGGCCGGTAGGGGTGGTGTTGACTGGTGACGGTGGCGGTGGCCACCGTCACCAGTGGCAGTGGGGATCGCGGTTGCCGCTAGCGGTGAGGGTCGTGGTGGTCGCTGGCAGTGCCGCTGCTTGGCGCAAGGGGAGGAGGCTGGTGGCATTTTGATGTGGAGGAGGATGGAGGGCGACGGCGGCTTGTGGCTGGCCTTATCCCCCTTTCCTGACAATCCTTAGGTTTATTTCTTCCCCTTTGCTGGAAAAGGTTAGAGTGGTGAAGTAGAATAGGGTTTTATTCCCATTTGGTACACTAAAAACGACATCGGTAGTTAAATTAATTTTTGCCAACCAGATTATTTTCTCGCCCAACAATTTTTAACTTTTATCCACCAAATTATTTGTTCGCTCCAAAGATTTTTCACCCTTCCTGCCATAAAAATTATTGACAGCAGACTTTTTCCGACCAAATTTAATTTTAGTTGCTAAAAATATGTTTTTTCCAACTAAAATTTTATTTGGTCATCAAAAGTAGTTTTTTGCTGACCAAAATTTGTTTGGCCCACAAAAATATATTATTTGGTGACCAAAATTTATTATTTGGCAACCAAAATATATACATTTTTGATCGTCAAATTTCTTGTAGTATCTCGAGATAACAGAAATATATCTTCGCCGTAAAATATATGGTAATCAAATAACTAAAAGTAAGTTTAGATCTCACCGATTAACGATCAATATCGATAAATAACAAGAACTAAGTGCCGAGATAACGTCTATGACATTTTTACAATGATCGGACTTTATTTACATATGCACCGAACCCCTAAGAGGGATTTATATAGCTAATTACATTTATGGATTGTCAAATCAAAGAATTCCAAAACTTTGTTCTATAACTTTTGCTTCTAATTTTTGGAGAGCCACCACATTGCCGCGAAACCCAACATGATGAGACAATTTTTGTTCACTGAAATTTGTTCATTTTGTAGGAAAGACAATATTCCTATTTTGTTAGCCTATTTGCTAGCAAACTTAGCCTCATTTTACATTATTACAAGAATAGAAATATCTTTTTTACCATTGAAAATTAATATATATATATATATATGTGTGTGTGTACGCGCGCATGTGTAATTGCGTAAACAAATAGAAAATTAGTAATCAAAGGATTAGTTGGTTACATGCATTCAAGAATAATGAAGTTATTATGTAATGAATTTCAAAATATTAAAAAAATAAAACATGAAAGGTAATTGTAAAATCCCACGCATCTACATATTTTTTTTTGTCAAAAAATAGTATCAATATTTAAATATTTCTTATTTTTATGATTTGAGAAGCATAGATTAGTAGATGTATTGAAACTAGATGATAAATATAGTAATTGTATATTTTTTATATAATTTATAAAGGATTGAGTATCCTTCGAATCAATTTTGATGATTTGAACCGTTGATCTAAATGATCTTCTAAATTTTTTATAATTAAAATTTAATGCATAGCACGGGTTTATGCTAGCAACAAACAATGGCTAAGAGGTTGTAGCAATGGAATTCGAAACTAAACATTTTTTGTTAAATTAGTTGGAGTACGCGCGGATTGAATTGGTAAATTCAAGAACTAAACCAATAGTAAAGATTCCAAAATAATTGGAATAGAACTGGATCATTGTAGTTATAGAATCGAATCAAAATTAATCCGTAAAAACGGTTCGGTTACGATTTTTTATTTTTAAAGCTCAAAATTAATTTTACTAAATACAAAATTCAAATAAATTTTTTCTAAACTGTTACTTAAAATTTTGAAATTAAAAATTAAATATAAGGAATAAATGCTCGTTTAATACAGCAGTAATCGAACACAAATATAAGCAATTCCTCTTTCGAAACTATTTTCTCTAGTATGCATTAATCGTTAAATATTCAATTTTGTTATATTAAAATGAGATAATTGTAATTTTATATTAATCTTTTTAGACTATTTTAGACTAAGCTATTTTTATTTTCTTTAAAATATTTCTTTAAACTAAAATTATTAAAGTGACTTTTAAAAAGAAATAAGAAATATAAATTATAAAAAATATGTACTTACAAAAAATGTTCCGTTTCGGTTAGAACGATTTTTCTTTAATAAAAACCGAAAACTGGATCGTATACAATAATTTTAAAAAATTGAGAATCAAGGTCAAGCCATTTTCATATAGAATCGGACCAAGTCGCACGGTCCGGACCGATTTACCAGTTCTTACGAATTTTTTATGCACCTATGAATTAAATAAAATAGAAAATATTAATAATGCCTGGATCTACGAGACAAGACGATGAATAATTTGAATCACCACAATAGACTTAAAATAAACTCACAATGGTTAAATTTTCTGGTACACTACTCCGTAATTGCCCATACAAAAATATGAAGATTTAATTTGTGTTAATAGAGTTTAACTTTGATGATCAGGGCAACCCTCATCAACTGTGGCCTCTGGTTGCTTTACGGGCTGCCCATTGTGCACCCACATAGCTTCCTGGTCATTACAATCAACGGCTTAGGGATCACGATCGAGCTAGCGTATCTTCTTCTCTTCTTCCGGTACTCTGACCGGAGGAAGGGGCTCAGGCCTCAGAGTCCTTTTAGTGCTCCTCGAGCTCCTACTCATCGCCGTCGTCGCCTTTCTCGCTCTAACTCTTGCCCACACCACCAAGCTTCGTCGACCATTGTCGGAAGCACATCCATGCTACGTACTGTCATTATGTATGCCCGTCATGGTTTGTCACTGCCCCCCTCCCCCCCCCAATCCATTTTTTCCTTTACATAGCCTCCTTCACAAACAAGAATATTGGTCCCGTTTGGTAACATTTTATCTTTACTGTTTTTTATTTTTGTTTTCAAAATTTTTATAACCTATAAACAAAAACAAGACTGATAATTATTTTTTGTTTTCAATAAAATATAACTAGTTTTTAAAATTTACGAAATTCTTGTAAACAAAAAAAAATGTGTTTAATTTTATTTGTTTTGTAAATAATTTTTTATTCTATCTTTTTTCCACCACCATTTTTGACCACTATGACTACCACATCTGACTACACACGGACTCCAACTACCATATTTGGCTATTCCCACCACATCTATCTGCCAATTTCGACCACCACTCTATTTTTTACTACTATTACCAACAAATACTTTCGCTATAAAGACCTTGATTCTGACCACAAAATTATGAAAAAAATAATAGGAATTAAGTTAAAGAACTCAAGTCGAGGATACAAGAAAACACAAAATCGAAAGATGAAATTTTAGGATTGAGCCACCTCATGAAAGACTAATTTGACCGCTTAGATTTTTTTGAGCCCAAATGTGGAATGAGCCGTGCCTAATGTTATCCTATGATAAATAGGTAAGCTCAACTCTAAGCCCAATATTAAATTGAAAGCCAAGTTTAAGTTCAAAAACAATAATCTCAAAGATTAAGCTCAAAGCCTACGGGGTTAAAGCCACTTTGAGATTGTTTGACATCTTTTCAAATAAAACAAATAAAGTAAAAAAAATTGGAGATAATTCAAAAACAATAAAATTAAACTAAAAAAATGTGATCAGCCACCTTAGAATTGTACCTTAGGTTGCCAAAATCTTTTGTTGGAACTTCTGCTTTGTTTGGTTGTTTGTTAGTTTGTTTGCCAATTGTCCATTGAACTTATCTTTTGTTTCTTATGCTGTATTCATCTAGCCTTCGGAGATTTTTATATTATACCACAAAAGAGTTAAAATACCATCCTACAAAAGGTTAAAAACCCTTATTACAAACATATCTCCTAATCGTTTTCTAAACTCACTCTTATCCTAACATATTAACCAAGCTTTCTTAGTAAAATTCATTAAGAACATTTTAGTAATTTCATTCCTTAGTTTTTTTTCTATGAAAGGAAGATCACCACTCCCCTCTCCAACCTTAAAATTCCATGGTCCCTAAGAGAGAAAGGGAGAGAGAGAAAGAAGAAGAGAAATAAAGAAGAAGAAGGAATGAAAGTTTTAAAAACTAAGCCAATCATCTTCTAGTTTCAACATTCAAGGTCAATATGTAAGAAACTCCTCTAACCTTTTCCCTTCTTCAATCAAAAACATTTTTTCTTTCCCCATTCCTAATAAGCCTAAAACAAAAACACAAAAAGGATTGGTTTAAAATGAATCAAAGTGAAAACTAGTGTTTGTGTTGTAGTTTTAGGACAAGTTGATGAATGAATTATTTTCCTCTCTAAATTGATTTATGGATTTTATTCTTAAATGTATGATGTTTAAGCCCTGCTTCAAAGTTAGCCTTTGCCATGAAAATTGAACAAAGAAGCAAGTTAAGTCACTTTAAGTTCTACTCTAGGTTTTTCATACAGTGATGTCAAATTTTAAATAATTTTAGTTACTTTTAGAAAAATTCCCTTGGTCTCATTTTTATGTTCAGAGTTAGATATAGATGTTCATTTTCTAAAAAAATTTATTTGAAGATATTTGGTCAAGTGAATTGAGAGAAAATGAGTTTTTCCCAAAATTGTGCACTTTCTATCAAAGTTGTTCAAAAGGCTAAAGCTCTATTTGAGGTAATGATTTTGGGAATGGTTTATTCATGAAAAATGTTCCTAACATATTATTTTAGTTGCTTGAAAAGTTTGAGAAATTTTGAATATTATTGATTGATCAAAACAATTTTTAAAGTAAATGAATAAAATCTGTCTTTCTAGGCATATTTGATCTACTTTCTTACATAAGAAAAAACTCCTATTTTTTATGAGACCTGGGAAAAGCTTTCTTTACGAAAACGTTAGAGGACATTTTGAACTAGCTACTATCCAAATTTACGAAAACGTTAAAGCTTTCTTTACGAAAACTCCTATTATTTCATAACGAGGGTTAATCGTGGTGGTTTAGCAGTCAATTTCCAGTAATGTCTAAATCTTTTGGATCCTCAGCAATGGATCAATCTTTGATTGTCATTATGGTTGAGATGGTTTCATGCATGATGCGTTTTCGTTAATACATTGTTGTAGATTGCCTACTACATATGAAATTCCATCTTATTATGCTATTTACTGCCTTATTATGTATAATATTGGGAAAACTATGTTAGAATGTTATTTGTATTAGAAATGTAGAATTTTAGAGTTTCTTCTGGGCATCACAACTCGTGGCGTTTCATACTAGGTAACGAATGAGAGTTTGCTGGTGAAGAAGGAGGATTCACGTATTAGACATAGTATAATCCAGCATTGATGAAGATAGAGTTCTCTTTTTATTCCTTTTGTCACTTCCTTCGAGTGTGTAAACAGTATTATGTATTTTTTTCCTTTTGTTATGTAATATAACTTTTGAACAAGATATTTGGTTTAATGTACTATGTTTATAAGAGATAATGTAATAAAAAACAGTATTACCTTTTATGTGAAATACAATTTGACACATAATATAATCCCTATTACTATCTATACGTCATGATGTCCCTGAAAATTTTAGGACGTCACAACTTGGTATCAGAGCCTAAGTTTTTAGAACTTTTAGGCATTGGGTTATAGAGAAGCCATGTGTTCCATTGTGTAGAGAGTCTATGAAATATTAAGTTGTATTAATTATCATTATTACACATAAGTTATGAGAACTAAAATTTACTATGTCTAAGTTATATATCTAGGCTATTTTAGAATGTCATCAAATTCAAAGTAAGAGGGGAATCTGTGTGTGAAAGACTGATGAAAAGATCTCTGTCCCATAAATTGAGGTTCGACCTTACCCATGCGAACGATATGTGAGATTATAGGCATATATTTACGTTTAGATGATTGTATCCTCCCTATTTCAACATGAAATAAACACCCCAAATCGATTTGAGCCAGCTGAACCGGTGATTGAAATTTGGATACAAAAGTGACCAGAGAGTGTAAAGTAAGAAAAATGGAGGAAGGGCATATTTTATACGATGAAAAGGCACTAGAACTTACCCTTTATTGGTAGTTCCCCGTACTTGTAATTTAGCTTCATCGCGCAACAAGTTTTAGTTATTTGTGATCTTGAGAATGAAGACATCGAGGTTGTGGATCAAAGATATATGCAGTAAGTTGTTTCCTTTTTAAGTGTGATAAATAGGAGTACGTGTAAGAGTAGTTTCAAGTATGACATCAAGAACTATTATTAGGACTTCATAACTGTATCATTATAATTACTTTCTCGACTGTGCCAAACATTTAAGTATGTCAACTTTGAATGTATACACTCAAAGTTCATATATGTTTTCTTCTAGAGTCGTATATCCATTGCGTGATGATAGTTATCAATTTATACTCCGTTTCTCTTGATTCAGTTGAATACCATTCGTGGATAACTTTTTACACTCGAGTCTTAATTGTGATCTCTATCGAGAATTCAATCCTATAAACTATTATTAGCCTCAAGTTTTGAGTTGTTAAGCTATGCATAGGTGATAATCAGTGTTCATGTTTGTGTTTTCCAAATTCATTTCACAATCCTTGGACTAACTTTTGATTAGAACTTGAAATAATTTCATTTGTTGGTGTTGGAATCTGTAAATTTCATTGGCCATGGAAATTCAGATTTCAATAGCTGGATCAATTACAATTGGATTGGCCATTCAATTGCAATTGA
>JAOTRH010076458.1:0-17516 GCA_034768845.1 Heliamphora exappendiculata | reverse complement strand
AACCATGCAAAGAAATAGAACAAAAACTTGACATGACATAAGTAGAAGACTTGGACCCTAAGAGACTTGATTTTTGAGAATATAGATGTTTATGTCATGAACTTTAGAATGCCACAACTTAATGTGGAAAATTGATCTAAGCATGTTCTTTATGTCCAGATTTAGATTTTTTTGCTATCTTTCATCCAAAATTAGTTTCAACTTATTTGTAGAACTAGAACTCAAGATATTGTAATTTTACCAAAGTGTGTTATTTTTCGATCAGTCAACACTACCGACTTAGAAACCCTAATTTAAAGCGAGATCCATAATTTGGTCAAACCATGCAAGTTGTAGATAACATGTATATCTATCTATCCACAAAAAATGACAACAAAATATTGAGTTTTGATAGGTCAAAACTCCTTTGAAAGTATCTATTGAGTTTCAGCCCTCAAATGACACTTTTGTGACATATTTTTGTGTAGCCCAAAACCGTTTTAAAATCTCTGTCCAAAACAGGCTCTATTGAGTTTTGGCGGCTGACAAAACCTATTTTCTAAATTGGGCAAAAAGTCTAACTTGTTCTAAACAACTATCCTCAGCTCTAAACTTGAAACTTGTAGGGGACTTGTTGAACTAAAACATACTAAAAAATAGGCTCATTTGGACTGGATATCATACCCCTAAACCGAGACCAACAGAAGCATATTTTTGGTAAAATCTTAAGAAAAGTATTGAACCGTGTTTGCTTAGGTTGTTTTGTTCACCCTTTTGTCTTAGGTTTTGGCCTTGGTGTTAAACATGAGAGTTGTAAAAAATATTTTTATCTAAATGGTATATAAAAATCATAGTTTGATTCCAAGTTTGGATACCCCATAACTTTGTCGGCTCTTTTAATTTAATACTTAATATTTGGCCTCACGGTTGCTAAGTGTGATTTGAGTATCCTTTACTGTGAGACTCAAGTTTTATATGATGATTAGTTGATTAGTGCTTATTTGTGAATATATGATGATTAGAACGCATGTCATTGTTAGTTGTGCTTCAAAAAATAAGTTCTTATACCATTAGTATTGTGATTGTGGTACTAGAGGTATCTTGTGGCTTACCCCTTGTATGTTTTAAGTTGTATCTTGATATGGTTGATGTGAGGGTGCTGACAATGGGCCATGTATGTCTTGAGTCGTGTTACATCCTGAGCCGTTATACGCCGTAGTGATCGGGAACGCTGATCTACGGTAACCTAACGTAGGGTAACATATTGGTGTCACTCAGATTATTGTATTGGATATGACAACTTTGGGCCATGTATGTCTTGAGCCGTGTTACGTCTTGACCCATATCACGTCTTGAGCCGAACTGCTGCTATACGCCGTAGTGATCGGAAACGCTGATGTACGGGAACCTAACGCACGGGAACATAATGGTGTCATTCGGATTATTGTATTGAGGTTGTCATTCTTAATTCTAAGTCTATGGCGTCCTTGGTTATCATTTTTGAAACTATTTTGGGATGAATTCCCCTTGTTCACCCTGGGCGTGTCCTCGATATTTGAAATGGTTTATAGATATTTTTGGACACCATGGGTTCGTCGTCAGCATTCTAATTTGATGATTTAAACTTTGGGTTGATGCTAAATGAGCATTCTTGTTCTTAAGGTTGGTTTTGTGTGCATATAATTTTGACCAGGATTTGGAATAAGGATGTTATTGGCTACCCCACGCCTTTATCATTGAGTAAAACAGCTGTGGCATGACGCCCGATGAAATGGTTACTATTCACAATGAGGCGAGAATAGATTTGGTGATCAGAGACCCATCAAGTCTACTCTAGTGATTCTCAACGTGGAATTACTATTATAATCTTGGTGCATGTTGGGATGGACATCTGTATTTCATACACGGCATCTCATATGCACATGTTCATTGACTTATCTGCTATCTTGTCGTAAATTTGTCTGTCTCCTTGACTATTAACTGTACTGGTGTTATATGATATGTGTTGTGGTGAATTTGTGCCGTGAGATTAGTTAGAAGGTTAGAGTGTTTTGCTTCTGCGTCTTTGGCTCATGGCATTTATGCTACAGGTGTGGATGAGTTATTGGAGGAAGTCATCCTAGATAGAGAAGAAGAGTTTGAAGAACAAGGTGAGTTCCAAGAGCACGTGAATTTTGCTGATGCATTCCGAGGAGTCAAGACCTCTGCTTTTGTTCTCATATTCAGTTCTCTCGTGCTTAGTGTAATTTTTGAAATTTTTTGATGAAACTATAATAGTTATGTACTTTAAAATGATTTAGAACTCTTTTATATGTAATAATTAACATATGTAAATATGAATGAACGGCTAGAGCTAGTATCCCTTTATTTATATTTATGTATGTCCCGATGTGTCCGAAGGACGGGGCGCCACAGATGTTAATGAAGGTTAAATCTTAGATGTATGGATGATTTAATAAGATTTTATCTTTACGTTGTTGTTGAATACGGTTTGATTCGAAAAATAACAGGCTAGGATTTGAATTTGAGCTTAAACCATGAAATTTGGGGGTTAAAGGATTCATATGTTGAAATTGATGGGATTATTAGTTAAATTAAGGGTTGTGATAAACTATTGTATTTACATCTCATGAGTTATGTGGTACATGAAAATGTCGGGTGTGAAAATTTGAGATTTTTAATATAAAACTGGAAAATGCATGTAGTAATATGGGTTTGGGTGAGAGGAACCAGGTTGATAGTTGGACTCGTTTTTGTTGTTAATAAAATGAGACAATTGAATAATTGAAGTACTGTGTGATGAAATTAAATGATTAAATTTGGGCACGAGTTGCTCCTCGGTAAAAAATCAAAAAATTGCGCAATGTCAGGTAGGCCTTTCCTTCGGGTTAATCTCCGTAAAAGCGTGCTCTTGAGCGGCCCACCAATCAATGTTTTCGAGAAAAACAAAAAATGTGTGCTCTCCGTGACGGGCTATAGAATGGATATTTATTCCTTAAACCTCACGTGGCTCGGTACTGATAAATATATTTGAGTCTATCAGCACGGTCCGACTTTGGTACTTGAAAAAATTGATGAATAAATTGGATTGGTAAAACCTTAATTGGATGAATGAATAAATGATGGGATACGAAAATGCGTTGAATTGATTGAAAATGATAAGATGATTGGGTATAATGGTTAATTTCACTTAAACTATGGAGTATTGAATAACAACTCTTTTGTTGAAAACTTGGTTATGTATTAAGAATTTGACTTGGGACAAACGATGTTGATTTTGAATAAATTTATGTGTGCATCCCGCATAACCATCATCACATGTCATGTATATGTTCATTATTAGTCTTTTTTCTACGAGTTTCGGCTCATGTTATTTAACAATATTTCAGGTGATAGCGGGAATAAGGTTTTCGTGTAGTTGGACCTTTTTTGAGTTGTTGATAGGATTACACCCTAATTCGTATTATCTTTTGAGAAATAAAATTGTAAAGATGTAATTTTTGTTTCCTTTTGGAGTACTTGGATTATTGTAAGTTGGATTAGAACACCCGTGTTGTAAGGTCTTAAGGTCGTATATTCATGCTATCTATGTATGTGAGGATGTTCGTTGTTTATTGGGTTGAAAGCTTTAACCTTTTAATGATGTGTTTTGATATTAAAGTTTGATTTTGAGTTCATGGGTTGAAAGATCATCATTTTATTCTCAAATGCATGTTTTACATCTCGAATTTGCCTATTCAAAATCATGTTCAAAGGGGGAGAAAAGTGATGATTTTTCCAACATTTAGAAAATCAAAATATTTTTGGGCAGTGAACTCTCAAGTGTCCCACCGCTAGAGTGGTGAGAAGTCCGCTCAAGTGGACTCTGCTGGGTAGCTTTTTATTGAAAATTGTTGTAGAACGGGGTTTCTCCTTTAATATTTTTAGGTTACCTTTTGGGGTGTGAGTTGACTGTTTTTAAGGGGCTATTTATAAGAAGAAACGGTCACCTTTATTGGAGTAATTTTTTAAATTTTCTCCGGTTTTATTATTTCAAAATCGCGTTAGAGATTGGTATCAAAGTTTTAGGTTCGAATACCTAGGAACCATGGGAGTGGTTGATCCATTGCGTGAGAGTTTGCATTGATGTATGACATTCATAACTTGGTGTACTAGAATGAAATATCTTGAGAATAGCTTGACATTTGCATGCTATGTGGTATCTGGGTATGGAGGTTAGACTCTTAGGATGATGCGTCTAGCCCTTGGGCGACCGATCGACTAGTTTGGGGTTTGAGTTAGAAAGACGTTTGGCCGACGTACGTTCTAACTAGAAATCCAAACGAGTTAGCCAAAATGACGTATCATTTCAATTAGTTCTCCTCATTATGTGTTGCATAACGTGCGTTAATACGACGATCTGTGTTATGTGATATCCTGTTGAAAGGCGATGTTATTTGTGAGAGATGAGTTGTTGTAAGCTTTGTGTTGATATCTTTCCTTGTTCCTTGTTATTCGTAGAGTGATGTTGCTGAGACGTGGTAAGGGCCAAGGTCATGGCCGAGGTCGTGCGTATGCTCAGGTTCTGAAAGAGGGGGATGTTCATGCCCCACAGGAACAAGTGGGCGGTATTGATGTTGTTCAAGAGATGCTTACTATAATGAGAGCGATGTTCGAGGCAACTAAGGTTGGAGTAAGCACTCCTAAGCCAAGTGCCTCTATGGCAATGAGAGAAATCTTGGATAAATCTCTTGTGTTAACCTTGTCATTGGTTGTGCCTGTTTCGAAAAATCTTAGATAAATCTCTGATAATACCCAGTTAATCCTAAAAAACTACGAACTTCAAAGACGTTCCAAGGTGGTTTCCATTCCAAAATCGCTTCAACTTTGGCTGGGTCCACGGCTATTCCCTCCTTAGATACTATACGTCCTAAAAACTTTACTTCATACAACCAAAACTCACACTTGCTGGCCTTAGCATAGAGTTGTGAATCTCTCAACTTCTATAAGATAATCCTTAGATATTGTCTATGCTCCTTCTTAGTTCTCGAATACACCAAGATGTCATTTATAAAGACTACTATGAACTGATCGAGGTAAGGTTGAAAAATCTTGTTCATTAGGCTCATAAAGACTCATGGGGCGTTGGTTAATCCAAGAGGCATAACCACGAACTCATAAGGCCCGTATCGGGTTTTGAAGGCTGTTTTTGGGATATCCTCCTCCTTAAGTCGAAGCTGGTGGTAACCTGAGCAAAGATTTATCTTAGAAAAGTAGGTTGACCCTCATAGCTGGTCAAAGAGATCGTATATATGAGGTAAGGGATATCGGTTCTTGATCGCCACTTTGTTCAGTTGGCGATAGTCGATGTAGAGTCGTAGAGTCTCGTCCTTCTTCTTAGCAAACATGCTGGTGCTCCCCACGACGATGTACTTAGGCAGATAAAACCTTTACTAAGCAACTCCTGAAACTGATCCTTCAACTCCTTTAGTTCGGCGAGAGCCATCCTATGTGCTGTGATTAAAATTAGTGATGTGCTGCGATCAAAATCGATGCGGTTCCTGGTTGGACTTCAATCGAAAACTCAATCTCTCGAGGTGGGGGTAGTCTGGGTAGTTCTTCTGGAAATGCATCCCCATATTCGCACACAACTCGCGGCAACTTAGGGGTTGTCAAGGCGTTCGTACTAGCAAGCATACAAGCTAATATTCCCACAAAGTTACATGATCTACACATCTTTGAAATACCCGGGGCTATGGTTTCTTGTCGTTCTCCTTGAATCCGTACAATGGTTCCATCATCTGCTTGTGCCCATATCTTCTTCTTTTGAAAATTGATGGTAGCGTGATGTCTAGAGAGCCAATCCATTTCAAAGATCACATCGTATCTGTTAAAATCCATGGCTCGTAGGTCACACGACATAAGGGTGTCGGTTATTCTCAACGTACACGTCCTACAGACGAAGTCTACTCGCGTGTGGTCTCCCAAGGGCATGACGACACATAGGGTTCGATCTATCACTTTAGGATTCAAGAGCAAAGATTACATGCAGGCCAAAGATATGAAGGAATGAGATGCTCCAAAATCAAACAACACTTTTACTAAGGTATTAAATAGCACGAACATACCTTGTATAATTTGAATATCCTCCATTTCCTCCTCATGTAGAGCAAAGATGCGTGCCCCTATTGGTCGGTTTCCACTATTATTCTTGGTGTTCCCGAACCTTATTCCATTTCTCGGACCTGCTTAGTGTAATGATTATATACTGAAAATCATGGATTTTAGTATTTTATTTTATTTTTATAAAATTAATTTTTTTATTTTATGAGAATTTTAATGAGCAATGAACGCAATATCATTTTTTAATGTAATGCATACATATCATTTATTCTGTACAGTATTTAATCTGCTGTGTAGAGTATGGCTTGCATATAGAAGACCAGATTATAGGTTCTTGTAGAATATAAGTTTTTGTTCACAGTTTAGTTAGAATTAGACAAACTATCGGTACGACTGTAGTACAGAGTCTTAGTAGGTCTGTTTTCATTACGGAAAACAAATAATAGCATGATCTATTATTCTGACTCATTATACTAGTATACTTTATGCGTATTAAACATGATCACATTTGGATAATTAATTTTATACTGAGTATATAAATTAATTCACACTCCAAGGTTATTATGAGTGCTTATGCTGTTAATCTCGAAATAATTATTATTTGAGTATATTTAATATTCGTTATTTTAATTCATTAGAGGTTACGATCTTTTATGATTCTATAGTCCTAGTGAGTTGGATAGCAATATTAATTATATGGTGAATATTAATTATTGACGAAATTCACGTCTCGATTGTTCGGGATTAACGATACTCCTTTAAGGAAGCTTATAGGATTTGACCGGGCCAAATCCTATAGGTGGATTTAATTATTCGGCGGTCAAATAAGTTAAGCGGAAAGACTTAAGGAATTTCAAGATGCAAATTAAATTAAATTGTCAGTAATTAAATTTAATTGGCGGGTATCAAAAATCTTAACGTGGAAAGATGAGTTAAGCATTTAATGATAGGAGCTCAATGCAAATTGGTCTTGAGATTATGACTAAGAGTGCAGTTACAGTTCTTTAGTGGTGTAAACTGTAATTTAGTATTTTATAAAAATTGCAGAAACCATTATAAGGTTTTTATAATTATAGAAACCGCTGAGAGGTTTACATATTTGCGAAAATCGCTGAATAGGTATATGAGTTACACAAAAAGTATAAGTCATAATTACTCTACAGGTCTCTACTGTAGCCCTATAAATATGCGAGTAGGATGAACTATATTCATAAAGTTGTCTTCTAAGACTAAAGTTGTCCAGGTTATGCCGGTACCAGTTCTCGAAGGATCGTAACCCACACTACGTTCGGAAATTGCATCGAAAATACAGTAGAAGGTCTTATCAAAGTTTCAACTCAAGAATCAAAATTCGAAGTTAGAGAATTGACCAAAAGGTATTCATCTGAATTAACTGTGGTGGCGCGGGTTTTATTCTTGATCGTTCGACATCAAAAAGTTATTATCTGGATCATGTTTCGACAATTGCTCATCTAGTTTTATTTTTTTGAAAAATCATTTACAAATCAATGATTTTGGCATTTTGCCTCCAACACTTGGGGC
Source organism: Heliamphora exappendiculata (assembly GCA_034768845.1). Lineage (NCBI taxonomy): Eukaryota > Viridiplantae > Streptophyta > Magnoliopsida > Ericales > Sarraceniaceae > Heliamphora > Heliamphora exappendiculata. Next base: position 9,893 of record JAOTRH010076458.1, on the reverse strand, counting down.
CGCTGATTCCTATTAAGTGGTGGCCTTCCTCTTCCATTATGTTGCTTGGTAGTTGGCTTGCTGACCTAAACTGGTTGCGGGTACCTCAGCGGCTGGTTCTGAGGTTGCCTCCACTGTTGAGATTGGTTGCTCAAATTTCTTTGTGCTAGGTGTGGACATTTAGACTTCTAATGTCCTAGTTGGTGACATTCGAAATAGACCGGTAAAGTTGTAGAGAAATCCCCTGGTCGCCCTTGCTTGTCCTCCTGATGGTAAGGCTTCTTGGGAACGAACACTCAGTTACTTCCCACGGGTCCTCCGTGATTGGTGCTTCCTTTCTTTTGGCTCCAAATCTTTCTTGAGTTACCTAAATCGGTCTCTACAAGTAAAGCAAGAACTACTTGCGTATATGTCGGAGTTATAAGCAAATAACCCTCCCTCGGATGGATGGTTCCAGGTTCCACTCATTTTTTCATGCTTTTGACTCTTCATCCGGTACGATAACAGCAACAAAGCGGCTCAATTCCTCAAAGCGATTAACGTATTGGATAACTGTCATCGATCCTTGTTTATGTTAGAGGTAAGACTACCATAATTTTTATTTTTACAAACGATTAACGAAAAAATTAAATGAACAGATAAACGTCAAAAGAGGCTCTAGATAAAACTTTTGATGACAAACGATCAAAATAAAACCCGTGCATCCGAAGTTAATTTAGAAAAATACATTTTTATCGATTGAATCTTCAACTACGATTTGTATCCGAGTTAAAGCTCCTGTTAGATCTTCTACTGTATTTCCTTATGCGATTCTTGAATGTAGGGTGGGCTATAATCTATCAAAAATGCGTACCAGCAGAACATAGACAGATTTAGTCTTAAAAGACAAGTTATGAAACTGGTTCAGCCTATCCGCATATTTATAGGGCTACAGTAGGGACTTGGAGAGTAATTATGAGTAAAACTTCAAGTGGAACACAGATACGTATCAGCGGTTTTCACAATTAAGCAAACTTCATAGCAGTATCTGTAATTATGAAAAACTAGCAGCGATTTCTGTAATTTTTATAAAATACTGAATTATAATTCACACTACTAAAGAACTATAATTGCACCTTGACCCATAATCTCAAGACCATATTGCATTAAGCTCCTGTTATTAAATGCTTATCATTTCTCCCCACATTAAGATTCTCGATACCCGCGCAATTAAATTTAATTACTGATAATTTAATTTAATCGGCATCTTGGTATTCCTTAAACCCTTCTGCTTACTGGATAATCAAATCCACCTGCAGGGTTTGGCTCGGTCAAAACTTATAAGCTTTCTTAAGGGGGTATCATCAATCACGATCTTTCGGGACGCAGATTCCATCAATAATTAATATTTTTCACATAAATAATACCACTATCCAACTTATCGGGAATATAGACCCATATAAAATCGTACCCTCTAATGAATCAAAATAACAAATATTAACTATATACAAATCAATAATTATTTCAGGATTAAGAGAATAAGCACTATTCATAATAACCTTGGGGTGTTAATTAATATATATAGTTAGTATAAAATTAATTACCCTAAATGTCCCGTTCAATACACAGAAAGTGTACTAGTACAGAAAGTCAAAACAATAGACGACACTATTATTGTTCTCCGTAATCAAGACAGGCCTACTAAAGCTATGTGCTACAGTCGTACCGATGGTATGTTTATTTCTATCTAAATTGTGAACAAAAAACTTATATTCTGTAAAAATTTAAAATCTCATCTTCTGTGTATAAGCCGTCCTCTACACACTAGATTATATGCTATACAGAATATTGAATATCCATGCATAACAAAAAAATGATATACATACATTACTCATAAAAATTATCATAAAATAAAAAATTAATTTTATTAAAATAAAATTAAATACAAAAAATATTATTTTTACTATACCAACCCTAACATTTGGCTCAATGCATTCGTGCCACAGGTGAGGAAGGTGATATCTTTGAAAAGGGGGTCCCCGAATGAGAAGATAGCTACAATTACCAATGGGAGTTTCAGAAGAAGAAGAATCCAGACGACGCTTGCTGAAAATTCCAGTTTTATTTTTCGTTCTTATGCTTTGGATTATTTGATAAAACCATAGATTGAGAAATAGGCTTATATTTATTTGTTTGAGTTTGGTATGGTTGGAACATACGGTGGCAGAACTGGGGCCAAAACTTGATTGCAAATGAATTTTGGTTTAGGATTTATTGGAACAACTGCAATTGATTGGATGAATTCAGATTTTGGGACTGGTTGGAAGAACTTAGGACTGAAACTTAGCTTCAACAATTATTTTGATGTGTTGGGATGAACTTAGTTTGCTCATTTCGATTTGGTGTAACCAATTGATAGAGTGAAGCAATATTCAATTATTTTGATATGTTGGGATAAACTTGGCTTTCTCATTTCGATTTGGTGTAACCGATTGATAAAGTGAAGCAGTATTCGATTAACCGTTACGATTATGATGTGGAATTTAGAATTAGGATCTAAATTTTTTGGTTGATTTTTTGGGTTATTGTGAGACCCAGTTTTGTTTTATTTTTATAATGTTTTTTCAATGTGTTGGTTATTACCTTATCGTTTTAGAATAGCATGTTATATGTGTTTTACACTTGTTCGAGTTTTGTTGTGACAGGTTTCATTAGAGTTGTTTTTCTCCGTCGTTCAATCGACTGAAATGGGTAGTTTAGTTGACTAAATGGAGAGTGTGTTGGTTCAGTCGGCTGAAGTGGGCAACTTAATCTACTGAATTGTGTCGGTGGAGAATTCTTGAATTCTGGTAGACTTTTTCAATCGACTGATGAGGGGGGGTTCAGTCCACTGAACTCCTGTGTTGGGTGGGGCCTATAAATATCAACCTAATGGTAGATATTTTAAAACCATATAGCATCTTGAACAAGTTTATTTCTTTTACACATAAAACCACCACCTTCTCTCTAGTTTTTGGTGAGCCTGGGGCTTGATTTTTAACGATTGAATAGCGAAATTTTAGTATCCGTGCTGGGGGTCTCGCGTTCATCCAGATGAAATCTCGTTTCGATGAAGTTTGTTTTTCACGGAGTTAGAGGCACCGACTTTTTAACTCAACGAGGTAGGATCTTAGACTATCTTGTCTTTAAAGGGTACTACATCTGATTATATGCTTTTCTACCTTTTTAAATGCTGCAAATGTTCAAATTTTGTGTTTAAACCATGTTTGTTCGGGTCAAAAGCACGTTTTACATATTTTTGGGTTTATTTCTTGTTAGTGGACGTGTGGACGTCCATGGTTTTTAAAAAGGTGATTTGAAAATGAAAGGATTTATGTTAAGTTATGAAAACCTAACTTTTGGAGGTTTAGAGCTAACTCTTGGGGTTTAGTTTTAGTTTTTAAACGTTTTGGTAGAAATGGTGAAAACATTATAAAATGTTGTTTGGTCTCCATGGTTAATGGATGACATCGCAAATAGTCGTTAGATGTCTTTACATGATTAATGTATGGCTTTAAATGTTTTCGCAAGTCGAGCTACGTGTTGATTTTTAATGATTTGATAGATGTGCCGTGATAGTGCGTGTGTATTTGGTCTGCCATTGCTCCTCGATAAAAATTTGAAAACTTTGCGCAAGTAGGTGCTTCACTCTTTAGGGTTAATCTCCATAAATGAAGTGGTTATCCCAGTGGGTGGCGTGCTTTGTCATGACTCCTTATAAAACTTGTCATTACCAAGCGGGTTTTTGTATGGCTTGGGACTAGGGTTATGGGTAAGAGTCTATAGTGGTTTCCTTTGTCTCGGGTGTGACAGAGTCGGTACGTAGGGATCATTGTCAGTTGCGCGAACCGTCAAGAAAACAACGTTTCATTACTATTTCCTTTTAGCTATTGGGCGTTATTTGCATTATTCGAAATGCGTGATTTTAAGGATGGAAAACCATTTTGAGGCTCGTGTAGACGAGTTAATTCTATGCTATATGATTGCATATTTTGCTTTATTTCATTATAGTCTGTTTCTATTGGGCTTCGGCTCACATTATGGGATTTTAAAAACCTTTTTTAGATGACTATGATCACGAGAGATGGTCTTAAGGAGTCGAGGTGGCGGAAGACATTTTTATAATTTTCCTTTTGTTATAAGATCATGTACAATGTATTACTTGTTCTTGAAAAAATATTTTGTAAGCCTTGATGCGATATATTATGCATGTATGGTATGTATGTTTATTTTGAGAAGGATATTTGGTTTTGGAGTGTGATAACTTGGCATCAGAGCTCTGGATTTGAATACTTAAGAGTCGTGAGAAGATGGTACATCACCTTGTGAAGATGATTGTGTGTACTTAATTATGTGTTAAGGTGTTTTGATAACATGAATACAATAGTTTGTTGAGCATGAGAATTTTGTATATATGTGAGCATGGAGGTTGGAGCTTAAGATTGATTAGTCTTGTATTCGGGTGTTTGGATTGACAAACTTGAAAGCCAAGTTAAAAATGCATTTGGCCGTTGTGTTTTCTGGTAAAGAATCTAAGTAAGTTGTCCAAATTGACGTGTCACTCTTGTCGGTTGTTCTCGGTACGTGAGATCTGTTTATATGATCTTGAATGGCTATGTGTTAGATTGATTATGTGTTGTATGTTAGTAATGACATGTTGTATGAAAGCTTATGTTGTTATGTTGCGTTCATGTAGAAGTTATGTCTGCGTAGGGAGGACGAGGTCGTGGATCGAGGCTGTAGCTGTGGTTTAGGCCAAGGCGATGTGTCAGTCCCTGATGCAGGGGATGCTAATGCTCCCCAAAGAACTGTAGATGGGGTAGGCTTGCTACGTGAGATGGTAGGCTCCATCTGTCAGCTAGCCGAGGCTGCTAGGGGGAGGGAGAGAGTACCCAAGCCGAGGGTGACTTTCGCAATGCGCGAGTTTCAATGTCTTGACCCTCCTACCTTTGTTGAGGATCCCAATCCCAAGGTGGCCACAGAATGGTTGGAGCTTGTGATCAGTATTTTGGATACACTATAGATTATTGAGGATGATTTGAGAGTTGCATTCGCTGCATTCCAGCTGAAAGGGGATGCCTACAAATGGTGGAAGTTTGCTAGAACTACAGTGGGAGGCACATGGGATGGTTTTACCAAGGTATTTATGGAGAAGTACTTTCTTGAGTCCTCTAGAGATCTTTATCGGGGGAAATTTCTTTCTCTTACCCTGGGGGTGATGACCATGGTTCAGTATGGGGCAAAGATTATCAGCTTGTCCCGATTTGCACAAGAAATTGTGGCTACAAATGAGTTGCGAACAAAGAGTTTTGAAAGGGGTTTGAGGCCCGCGATCCGAGATTGAGTGATGGTATTTAGGATGCGCGTCTTCAGAGACTTGGTGGAGACGGCCATTACTGTGGAAAATACCTTAAATGAGAGACACAAGGCTAGGAAGAGTAGAAACCAGTAGGACAGAGGAGGTACGCAGTTTCAGAGGCGTAGGAACAAGTGCTAGAGGTCGTCTGGCTCGAGTTCTCATTCTACGAGATCGTATCAGCAGTAGTTTTCTGCACTAATACCCTTAGTGGCTTCGATGGGAAGGCCAGAGCAGAGAGAGCTCATTTGTTATCGATGAAGACAGCCAGAGCATCATGTGTTGGAGTGCCCGCAAAAGAAGCAGTTTCAGAGTTCAAGGCTCGTTCAGTCATAGGGGAGAGAGCCACTAGTTTGTTATGGATGTGGCCAATCATGGCACATTCGTAGGAACTATCCTTGAGGAGGGAGTGTATAGAGCACGACAGATGAATCAGTTGTTTCGCCCGCACAGGGATGACAGACTTATCTGCAGCCTATGGCTCAGACATCTTGGATTACAAACGGGGGTGCCTCGGTATAATCAGTGCGGTAGTCAACAGTCTAGGGCTACGGTGGACATCTAGAGCACCACGAAGTAAAGTATATGCCCTTACTGATCCCAGTTCTTCTAAGGCGCCGATAGTGCCTGATGCTACCGCTACTACATCAGTGATCAGATGTACTATCTTAGTGTATAGATCATGGACCAGTGTTCTTATCGATAAGGGTGCATCGCATTCTTTTATTTCATCTACTTTTGCATCTGCTTTGGGGTTCGTTTACATCCTTTCTCCTCGGCTGTGTGGCCTAAGTGGAGCTTACTATTTTATTACAGCCTATCATTTTATTTTCCTCAGTTATGTGTTCCGAGTGAAAAAATAACATTTGATCCCGGTTGTGTGATCCGAGTGACCAAAATCAAGTTTTTGATTACTGCTTTCCCTTCACTATGGTATGATATCCGTTAGGATGGTATGGATGGTTTGAATGATGAAAAATGTGGAGTTGTATGAGATAAAACCTTTTTGAGACTTGTGATAGCCTGATGGAAAACTTGTAATTTTGGAAGAAAAACTTTTTGGCTCCCGTGGTTGAGTCTGTGTGTGTAATTGTATAGCATGTTTTATAGTTTTATTGTCTAAATTCTATTGGGTTTCGGCTCACGGTGTTGGATTTTGTTGTAAAACCTTTTCAGGTGAGCATGAGGAGTTGTTGACCTAGTTGCAGAGGTGATGGAAGACTTACTGTAGTTTTCCCTATTTTTTTACATGTACTTTTACATGTAACGCCTATGATGGCTGGTTCTGTATGCCTTTTGGTGATATGTTTATTCATGTATGAGATGCATGTTTTCAGTTTATGAGAGTTGAACTGTGGGGATCTTTTATCCAAATGTTGTATTTTGATTATCAACTATGAAACCTATTTTTTCCTTAAATGGGTGTTTTGGTGGGCTTTCACATGACCCAGATGTTCGGGGTGTGACAACTTGGTATCAGAGCTCTGGGTTTGAATACCTATGAGCTGTGGGAAGAGGGTGTGTTACCTGGTGAGAGGATATGTGTGTGCTTGGTTGCCTACGTATGGAATGTGAGCATGTTGATGTCGTGTATATATGAGCATGGAGGTTGGACCTTAGGATTGATTAGTCTTGCCTACGGGCGTTTGGACTAACAAACTTGGGAGCCAAGTTAGAACCGCGTTTCATGGACGTGATTTCTAGCAGAAAATCTAAGTAGGTTATTCAAAGTGACGCGTCATTCTTATCGATTCTCCTCAATATCGGTGTCGTGTCTGCATAATCGTCATGGCTATGTGTTAGCATGACTATGTGGTATGTGGTAGAAGTAACATGATAGATCGACCTTAGGTTGTCGTGTTTCATGCTTTCTTCATATACGACCTGTACACCCTTAGAGGCGACAAGACTGTGGTTTAGGTCTTGGTTATGCGACTCAGTTGCTATCAGTTGCAGGAGCAGGGTTATGGGTTGAGCGTCGATCACTTAGTATGTTGTGGAACTCATCAGTGAGTTGGGTCCTGTGTGAGGTTGGCCTCGGTTGGTATCTGTTAGGTGTTAGTACGAGCATCGTTTGTTCGGGTGCAGATGAAGCCTAGTGAGTGGCTTGGTTATAGTAACTACCCCTTGAGAGTAGGTTAGGGGATGTCGGAGTTGTGTTATGGTTGTCCTTGCGAGTTGAGGTGATGGGGTGTCGGGGACCCTGGAAAATCAGTCGATGTGATTGGATTAGGGATAGCGACAACCCTTTGGAGTCTTGGTATACGTGGTTCTGGCCGTGTGACGGATTAAATACGTCGTGAGCCATGCTATGTTTTGAGCCGTGTACTCGGGATGGGGTATAGACAAGGACATAGTGGGTGGGAGCGTAGAGATCCTTGGTTGAGCGTATGTTGAGGTAGCAGAACATGTGGTTCTTGAGATATTTCCTGGTAGTCAGGATGTCGATGGTGGTCAGCAGAATGTTGTTGGTAGTCTGAGTAGTCTGATGACCTTAGAGGTTGTGTACCTTTTGAGGTTTGAAAATTGAGTTCCGCGTGAGTGAGCTCAAGGATATGGGAATGAGTATGACTTGTAGTTATGCTGGGAAGAGCACTGGTTATGACTATATGGGAATGTGTAAGGGCTCCTGCAATGAGTATCGGTACTATGAGATTCCTACGAAAATGCAGGTCAGTGGTTTGGTCGATATCCTAGCGATTAGGAGATCATATTTGGGAACCGTGTGAGGTTCGTGTGGTTGGCTTGGTGTTGAGATGACGTACCCTGGGTATGATATGTCTGGAGGTTGTTTGTGTTCCACCTTAGGTTTAGAAATGGGCATGTTATTTGCCCACGGGAACGAAGTGTGGAGTGATAAGGTTCAGCAATGTACTGTGTGGTTTGGTTGGCCTGGCGTGATAGGTGAGAAGTCGTAGAGTAAGATTTCTGTGATCGATGTGTGCTTCGAGAGCGGAAGGTGTCTGCATAGTTGTGGGAGTTATTAGTAACTCTGGATGAAAGGTCTCAGAATTGGGTTCCATTTGTTTGATGTTGTGCCTTGGACAATGAGTTCGAGGCGGCGATGTGATTGTGGTTTGCCTAGCAGGAGTTAGGTTGTGTAGCGCAACCTCATGAGGTGAGGTTTAGGGCGCAATGGAATGTGTTGTACCGGATGAGCTAGGTGTAGCAGATGGTCTAAGTATCGTGATTGAAGTTGATAACAGCTGTGTGACTGTAGTCAGTGTAGCCTTGAGGTAGGATTTATAGAGTTCTCAGAGGCTAAGTGTTGAGGAGTACTCCCAGTACGCTGAGGTTGAGTCATGGTTTCTTGTTAAGCCTTTGTCTTTCCGTTGGATAAAAGGAGAGAGAGAGAGAGAGAGAGAGAGAGAGAGTTTTTTTGTAGACGATTGTCTGGTGTGAGTTGTTTCATCTCGGTTGGATAGAGATGCCAAATTCTTGATTGGTTCAGGTTTTGGTTGTGCTCTGAGACTGTGGAATCTCAGTGGATCTATACCCGTGCGTGACCCTTGGAGTTGTGACTCATGGACTTGTGTCGCCGTGATTGGGTGATTATAACATGGATTCTTCGTGGCTTCGACACGTGGTGCAAGACGCTCTACATCTAAATGTCTGTGTGGGTGACCTAGGATCCGATTGCTCCCGCGGTTGGTAACCGTAAAGAATTGGGTGATGGGGTTCGTATTCTCCTACATTGGAAAATCGTAAAATAGTACATATGAGTGTGGTAAATATGATAGGTCGTGGTAACCTAGTTAGTGTGGCTTGTTTGTATGATACTTGAACCATATGGGTTGTATCCCTTATGCTATTTATTTTCGATAGACAAGAGAGTTTGTGTTGAGACGTAGCGTTCTTTGCAATGATTAGTTGAGGATCATTGACCGTTGTGTGCATGTGGTTGTGTCTCTAGCTCTTGGCAGAGCGGAGATTTTGTCAGAACAGTGCGACTGTGATATGTGTATGGTGGGTTTCTAGTAGACTTTTGTGAGTCTCGCTTGGGTCCTGTTTGGAACTTTGAGCTGCTCAGAATTCTTAGAGTTCTTGGAGTCAATGAGTGGTTGTCGACTGTGGTAAGTGTTGTGCTTCGGCATAACTTGTTAGATCTAGGCAACCCAAGAGGGGGGTGAATTGGGTCTTTTCTAGCGATAAGAAATTTAAAACATTTTCAAAAATATTTTAATATTGCAATAAAGCACGGTATGCAAGTATATAATCAATGCAAATATTAAAAGATGATGGATAGAGAAATAGAACCAGACATCAAGGATTTATAGTGGTTCGAATTTATCCTAACCTACATCCAGTCCTCAAGATCTCCATTGAGTATTTCCACTATTCAGAATACTTCCAGGCGTATTCCAAGCCTTTACAAGCTTCAACATTCCACTTGAGCTATCTGAATGTTTACGGGCACATTCACAAGCTTGTACAGCTTCAAGTAGATCCTATGAAAACAATTACTATTTTTTTCTAATCTCTCTTGAACTCTTCTTTGATGAGTTTCACTCACTCACTCAAAGGCTAACAGGGTGACTCA
>JAOTRH010076447.1:0-17517 GCA_034768845.1 Heliamphora exappendiculata | reverse complement strand
TATTTTTATGCAAAGTCAGATCTACAACAATTCGACCGGTAAAAATACACCCGATTACACGTAGCACCCTTATAAAATATACGGTCTAGAATTCTACCTTGGTGAGTTCAAAACTCGACGTCTCGATCCACATGCAAAACTGAGTTTTGCCAGAATGAAATTCTGACCAGATGGTTGCATAGCCCGCTGTGCCAATAACAAGAATCGGTAGTCTGATCGTCGAAAATCGAGCCCCGGGCCCCCGAGAAGTTAGAGAGAAGGCAGAGAGAAAAAGGAGGAAACTTAGTCGTTAAGTTTTGAAAATATCTTTTGAAAATATCTAACTCTAAATATTTATAGGCCTCCAAAATAAGTTTTTTTTGAAAATTTTTGAAATTCGCACCACAACGTCCCACGACCCCGGGAACCTACCCCGCATGCATATCTAAACCCGATCATGCATCAAAAGAAATAAAAGCAAGCTCAACGAAAACACCTAATGCGCGTCCGAAAATGCCGAAAAAAGAAAACGTGTCTCGGTCTCACAATTAACCTGTCCGATCGAGAGGAAGGCCTTATTGCTAACACGCATGATTTAATTATATCACTTACAAACTGATGATGGAGACCGCAAAATTTATCTGTGAATAAATTTTCTCTCCCACTTAGATTTTTAAAATATTTTTTAAAATTATAAAAATTTATTAATTTCGAAAACCATACAATCTGAAAAAAATCAAAACTTTTTTCTATGTACACGATTCCAAAGATTTCGGTTTGCAAAACCATCTTTTGTGTTTTAATGCGTAACAAATAAAATTTGATGAATGCACAGTTTTTTCTTAGCTTTTCAGCTAAGGTAGTAATTAAAGGCATTCAATTATTTTATTTTATGTTACACATTTTTTGAAAATTAATAATTTATTTGAATTAAATATTTTTCCATTAAATTAATTCAAAATTCAGAATTAAATTTTACGTTTTTTCAAGATATATGATTTAATAAAAAAATCATCTTAAACGTGATATTTTGTAAAAAAATAAAATATCTAAAAAAATTTTATTTAATTAAAAAAACTTTATTTTATTTTATTTTACAAAATATTTAATTAAAACCAAAATTTTTGAATTAATTAAATTAATAAGAAAAAATAAAACAGATATACATCATCCACGTTGGTCATAAGAATATAAATGCAAGATATGTATATATATCGATTTTATGATCTAATAGAAACTCTGATAAGTTTCAGTTTCTTGTTGAAGATAAACTGCAATCATTCAATCTTTATCTATATCAGCTTCTTGTTTTTCGATTGCATTAAGATTTCCTGATACACTGTGATATACAAATATAACGCATCACGATCAAAACATACCAGCAAAGTCGAGCCAAAACAGTCTGGACTAGCCACCACCACTACCGGCCATTCTGGCGCCGCCATTGCCGCCAACTTTAGGCGTCTTTTGCCACCTCCTCCATACTTCGTTTTCGACGTTATTTTTAAAAAAATTTATCTCTCAAAAAATACTATTTTTTGTCAAAAAAAATCAGATCGAAAACAGCCATTGAAATAACCCAAACCAAACTGATGTCGCCCCTAGCGCCGCTATCAGGCTGTCCGCTGCCCGTTTAGGCTTTTCCCGTTGTGATTTTGGCTCTTGTTTTTTTTAAAAAAAATAGCACTGATATCCAGCAACATGTTGTTTCGAAGAATGCTGCCAAAATAGTCCTAAAAAGCTCCAAAAACATCCCAAAAAAGCTACTGCTGCTGCTGCCACCGCCGCCTACGCCTATGCTGCTTTTTGCCACTTGTATTGATGCTATTTTTTCCATCTTTTTGAACTATTTTTCAGTAGAATTTTACTGTTATTTTATACCTAAAAACCTACTCAAAACTAGTCTAAAAAACATCACAAAAAACCATCGAAAAATGGCCTGGGATCGCCATCGATGGTGCCGCCGGTGGGCTATTTTTGTGCCAATTTTTTTAATTTGTTTGGGACCTGTTTTAATACTATTTTTAAGCCTAAAAATTGCAAAAAAAAAATCTGCTGTAAAAATTATCAACAAATCCATGGAAAAATCACCGTGATCCATGGGCCATAAATCCTGAAATCACTGCCAGTGCCGGTGCTGCCGCCTGTTCTTCGTGTTCTTAGATATTCAACATTTTTTTAAATATTTTAAATTAACGTTTAAAAATAAATAAAAACTTTTACATTGAGACCTATGTCCCATATGCTTACATTCGATCTAAAAAATTTAATCGGTCACGATCAACCATCGTGATTAAAAATAAATAAATTATAGCCATCATCCAAACCATTTAATCAAATATGAATAAAAGATTATCCTAAAACTAGGATTAGAATGCCAACAAAACATAGTTAGCATAGTTCTAAATCTACCTAGTCCCTCAATAAATCGTAAACAAAAAAAATGGCTCTAATATCAATTGTTGGAGGCAAAACTGCCAATATCATTATTTTTTAAACGATTTTTCGATAAAAAAATAGCTAGAAGGGCAATCGCCGAAACAGGCTCCAGATAAAACATTTAATGTCAAACGAGCAAAATAAAAAACCGTGTCGCCACCATTAATTTAGATGAATTCCTTTTCGATCAATTGTCCAACTACGAATTTTATTCCTGAGTTAAAACTTCTGTCAAACATCCTACTGTATTCTCCTATGTGATTCTCAAATGTAGAGTGGGTTACAATCATTCGAGAACTCGTACTGGTAGAACCTAGTCAACTTTAGTCTTGAAGACGAGTTATAAATCTGGTTCAGCCTACCCGTATATTTATAGAGTTACAGTAGGGACCTGAAGATTAATTTTGACAATGACTTCTAGTGTAACTCAGATACATATCTAGCGATTTTTGCAATTAAGCAAATCTCTCAACAGTATCTATAATTATGAATAATTATGAAAACCTTGTAGCAGTTTTTGTAATTTTCATAAAATACAAAATTATAGTTCACGCCATTGAAGAATTATAACTGCACTCTAAACCATAATCTCAAGACTATCTTGCACTGAACTCATGTTATTAAATACTTAGCTCATCTCTCTACGTTAAGATTTTCGATACCCGCCAATTAACTTTAATTACTGATAATTTAATTTAGCACTGAACTCATGTTATTAAATGCTTAACTCATCTCCCCACGTTAAGATTTTCGATACCGTCAATTAAATTTAATTACTGATAATTTAATTTAATTGGTATTTTAAAATTTCTTAAGCCCTTTCTGCTTAACTTATTTGATCGCTAAATAATCAAATCCACCTCCAGAATTTTGCCCGATCAAAATTTATAAGTTTTCTTAAGGAGGTATCGTCAATTCCGATCATTCGAGATGTAGATTCCGTCAATAATTAATATTCACCATATAATTAATACCGCTATCCAACTCACCCGAAATATAGACGCATATAAGATCGCACTTTCTAATGAATCAAAATAACGAGTATTAAATATATGCAAATAATTAATTATTTCAGGATTAAGAATATAAGCACTCTCATAATAACAATGGGGTATGAATTGATTTATATAGTCAGTATAAAATTAATTATCCTAATGTGTCCCGTTCAATACACACAAAGTGTACTAGCACAGAGAGTCAGAACAATAGACGACGTTATTATCTGTTTCTTGTAATCAAGACAGACCTACTAAAACTCTGTGCTATAATCGTACCGATAGTATGTCCATATTCAATGAGAAGAGATCCCTTGAAGGGATGGTGTTGATGGTTTGTGACCTGGCGTAAGGTCTAGAGATGGTGGTGCCATTCGGCCTAGAGTTGGTGAGCGAGGTTCGTTTGATTTGTGTCATGTGTAGTTATTTTCATGTCCGGGTAGTTATGTGTCGGTAGTGCTTGTGTAGTGACATAAGAGATGGGTATTCTCGATTGAGTGTTCTGTGTCTTCTGATGGGTGTACCAGTGCTACGGGTTCGGGATCGTAGCATGTTTATTGCCTATCCGTATGACTGCTGCGTATCCATTGGGAACTGTGTTGGAATAGCGCAACCCTGTGAGGAGAAGTTGTGGAAGTGGTGTGAATGTGCAGTGTTGCGCCTTTGTGGGAACCCGGTGAGGGTCTTGTGGACGTGTGAGATACGTTGTTTGGTTGATATAGCCCGTTAGAGCAAGCCTGTTTGTTTCGATTGGGGCTTGAACATTGTTTGTGTAGAGAACGAGTTTTCTCGTGGGAGTGTGTGGACTCTATGTAGGAGGCGCTGAAAGACGAGGTAATTCTAATGAGTCGGGTGGAGTTGCGTGGCAACTTAGTGAAAGTACGTGGGAGTGGTACATGTTTGAATGAGACCAGTGGAAGGATAAGGAGAGGGATGCAAATTGATTTTTGTGGTTTGAGTGTCATGATGAGTTGGGGGTAAGATGAAATGGTTAGAGTGTAAAAAAAAATTGATGATTCTTGGTTCGGTTGCTTGGTTGGAAATGTGTGAAGGGATAGAGTGACATTGGGAAAGGATTTTAGGGTTAAATGTTAGTACTGTCTGGTTGGAAGATTGTTCGATCAGTAGTACTTTTGTGGATGGGTAATGCGAGTGTATATGCAAATGTTGGTGAATGGTGTGATCGATGACTCCGGGAAACTCAATAACCAATTACATGTAGAGTGTCGCGGATTCAAGGGACCTGTATATGTATGTGTACAGTGTTATAACGAGGGATATGATTGAGTTTATATGGGTAAGTATATATATCTTTGAAACGTTTGGTCTAGGTGGCGGTATTAGTCTTGATGATTGTAAGGCTAGAGTGTGGTGCAACACGAGATAGTGATGTGATTCCGAGTTTATAGCAGCCAGTTGATTGTAAGGGCTCGAATGACATCTTGGGTAAGACGTGTGTGATTCGTGTGGACAATGTCAAAGTTTGGTAATGTGTGTTTTGTGGGAGTGGCCCTTGGTGTACGCTTGGATGAAGCAATGGGATAGTTGCGATAGTTCAGAAATGAGAGTAATTATCTTTGTAGACCGAGATGAAGAATGCTTGAATCAGTCTCGGTGGTGAGTTAATTTAGAGTTATGTGATTAGTTGCTTATAGAGGCTCGCACCCGGTGTGAATTATGTTTCGAAGCCTTGATAAGGTGAGTTAGACCTTGATTTGGTAAAATTGGGAGAACCCTATCGGTAGTAAGACCATTGACGTAAAGGCTATAATGGAGGATGTTTGTTCCTCGGGTGGATGTTTATGTTGTGAGACAGTAGTCATGGGGAGGTGTGTTAGAGTTGGTATGCGGAAAATCATGTTTTTAGTATTTAATTTTATTTTAATAAAATTAATTTTCTATTTTATGAGAATCTTTATGAGCAATGTATGTGTATCACTTTTTTAATGTTATGCCTGGAAGCCTAATATTCTTATAGTATTTAATATGGTGTGTAGAGTACGGAGCACACACAGAAGATCAGAGTTTAGGTTCTTGCATAATATAAGTTTTATGTTCACAGTTTAGATGAAATGAACATACCATCGATACGACTGTAGCATAGAGTTTTAGTAGGTCTGTCTTAGTTACGGAAAGTAGATAATAGCATCATCTATTGTTCCGACTCTCTGTATTAATACACTTTGTGTGTATTAAACGGGATATTTTGGGTAATTAATTTTATACTGATTATATTAATTAATTCACACCCCACAGTTATTATGAATAGTGTTTATCCTCTTGATTCTGAAATAATTATTGATTTGCGTATATTTAATATTCGTTATTTTGATTCATTAGAATGTGCGATCTTATATGGGTCTATATTCCCGGTGAGTTGGATATCGATATTATTTATATAGCAAATATTAATTATTGACGAAATTCACGTTCCGAAATATCGGGATTGACGATATCCCCTTAAGGAAGCTTATAAGTTTTGACCGGGCCAAACCCTGTAGGTGAATTTAATTATCTGGCGGTCAAATAAGTTAAGCGGAAAGGCTTAAGAAATATCAAGATGTCGATTAAATTAAATTGTCAGTAATTAAATTTAATTGACGGGTATCGAGATTCTTAATGTGGGGAGAAATAGTAAACATTTAATAATAAGAGCTCAATGTTATATGGTCTTGAGATTATGGGTCAGAGTGCAATTATAGTTCTTTAATAGTGTGAACTGTAATTTAATGTTTTACAAAAATTGCAGAAATCGCTGCTAATTTTCTATAATTGTAGATACCATTATGAGGTTTACTTAATTGCAGAAACCGCTGATACGTGTCTGTGTTTCACTAGAAGTCTTATTCATAATTACTCCCCAGGTCCCTATTGTAGCCCTATATATATGCGGGTAGGCTGAACCAGTTTTATAACTTGTCTTCTAAGACTAAAGTTGTTCTGGTTCTGCCGGTACGAGTTCTCGGAGGATTATAGTCAACACTATATCCGGGAATCGCATAAGGAAACATAGTAGAAGATCTGACAGGAGTTTCAACTCGGATTCAAATCGTAGTTGAAGATTCGACCGGTAAAAAGGTATTCTTCTAAATAAACTTTGGATGCACGGGTTTTATTTTTTTCATTCATCATCAAAAGTTTTATCTAGAGTCCGTTTTGGCGATTGCCTGTCAAGTTCATTTTTTTCCATTAGTCGTTTGCAAAAAAAAAAAGATTTTGACAGTCTTACCTCCAACAATTGGTATAAGAGCTGTTTTATTTTTTATTTTCGATTATCAGGGCCGGGTAGTTTGATAACTGTTGCTAACTTTGTTTTGTAGGTGTTCTAATTCCGATTTTATGATCGTCATTTATTTTTTCATGTTTGATTGAATGGTGTGAATGATGATTATTTTTTTAATCACTAGGAATAACCGTGATAAATTGAATATGAGCTTTCGAGACATAGGATCGATGTAATAGTTAGCTTTATATTTTTAAATATCTATTTAGATTATTTAAGAAAATGTTAAATATGTCCAAGAACACGAAGAACGGAGACGGCACCGACGGTAGTTTGGGTTTTAATGGAACACAGATCGCAGTAAGTTTTTAATGATTTTAAATGGTTTTTCCAATGAATTTTTTGGTAGTATTTATGTATAAAAACAACATAAAAAATAACTCAAAATAGTAAGAAAAAATCACCAAAATAGCCTGATTTTGGCGGCTTTGTCGGCAGTGGTTCGGTGACAATTTTTATGATTTTTGGTCCATTTTTTGGATTATTTTTTGAAATTTTTTATATATATAAAATTGCAGTAAAATATTCCTCAATATACTGTCGAAAACCAAAAAAAACTAGGCCAAACAGTGCATTAAAAAAAGAAAAAAACAGCAGCGATTTTTTCTAGCGGCGATGGTGCTACAGCGCAGCTTCCACGCAGTTTTTTGATAGTTTTCTGAACTGTTTTCGAGTAAATTTTTGAAGAGAAAAATTTTACTTTTTATGAGCTTTTCAACGATATAAAATACGTCGAAAAAGGAGTTCGAATGAGGTCAGAATGGCCTCGGGAAGCTTGCGGTTAAAGACGGCGGCACTAGGTACAGTGGCAGTACCTTTAGACAGTGTTTTTGACAGTTTTTCGGGTTATTTTTTACTAGCTTTTTTCATAAAAAAATATTAATTTTCGAGTGCTTTCTTTTGATATAAAATACGTCGAATATCGAGTTTTGGGAAAAGAGGTCGAAAAATACCCGGGAAGTTGGCTGCGCAATGCTGTGGCGGCCAGCAACGTTTTTTGAGATTCGGGCCATTTTTTGGCCATTTTTTGGGCAATTTTGTAATAACCCGTACTATAACAGTTAATAAAAATAAGACACGTATCACTCCTTATAATAATATATTATTTAATAATTCGTAGAAAATTATTTAAAAATAAAATTTTTGACAAATAAAAATATAGCAATAAGAATTTTCAAATATTTTTAGATTTCTTTGCATATGTTTTGATAGGATTATAAAAAAATTTAGATAAAATTATAGATAAGATCAAATCAAAGGTAATGATTGAAAAAGATTTGAATAAAATTCTGGATAAGATCAAATCAAAGTTAATAATTGAAAAAGATTTGGATAAGATTTTAGATAAGATCAAATCAAAGTTATAAGATCAAATCAAAGGTAATAATTGAAAAAGATTTGGATAAGATTCTGGATAAGATCAAATAAGATTCTAGATAAGATCAAATCAAAGGTAATGATTAAAAAAGATTTGGATAAAATTTTGTATAAGATGAAATCAAAGGTAATGATTGAAAAAGAATTGAATAAAATTTTGAATAAGATCAAATCAAAACTAATGATTAAAAAAGATTTGGGTCATAATTCGCAAGATTCGAGTAGCCAATAAAAGGCACTTGGTGGAAACATATCATACATATATCTCACATATCATATATATATATATACAGTGAGCTTTTAAGCCAAGCACGCAATGCTACCACCATCGCGAGCCCGACGCCACTTAACTGCCGTCGTCGCCAACCACGAGTTTTCTCTCTCTCTCTCCCTCTCTCTCTATTATGCATTAAGATTTTATCACCGGAGGATTAGAAAATTTTGGGATAAAAAACAAGGAGAAAGTTTTGTCATTCTAAAATCGAGGTGAGATGCTTAAATATTATATTGAATATAAATGTAGTATTCTTTTGAACATAAATGCATGTGAAAAGCTTAAGTATTATCTTGAACATAAATGTAATATTATTTTGAATATAAATACATATGAGATACTTAAATATTATCTTGAATATAAATACAATGTTATTTTGAATATAAATGCATGTGAGATACTTAAATATTATCTTGAACATAAATGCAGTATTATTTTGAACAAAATGCATGAATTGTGTTTTAAATATGTTTTATATACATGTTTTGAAGTATGAAAAATTGTGATATAATGATCTTTTATTAAAATGCACTAGTGTTATTTTTTTTTTAAAAATGCTATATGCACTTTTACAAAGCATAAGAATATGAAATAAAAGTTTTTAATAATATTATGCGGTTCCAAAGTGTCAAGTTACAAGGGTTTTTGGCTCTATATATCCCGTTAGGGGAGGTTGCCCAATTTCTTTGCAGGTTATAAATCTCGGACAGTACATACCACTCGTGCTTGGTGGAGAGTGGCCCTCATTCCATCACATTGCTAATCCGTGCATTGAGAATTGAGGTTACGGTACCGTCGGAACTCCCGGTCGTGAGGTTGACAACTACTTAGCCACTGTTGGATATGAGTTATGAATGAGACACATTTATTTGGAATTGTGGCGGTTATGCTAGAAACTTTATTTTTTTTTGTATGAGACAGTGAATTCTATGATTTGTGGTTATTGAGCCTAAAGTGCTACTTTTATAAAGATTGAGACAAGTTCGTTATAACTTGTGATATCCTAAAAAATCTGATAAGGTTATTTATGAAATTTTGTGACAAGTGGATGCAATATCTTATTTTTCTTATGAAAAGCATGATGTTTTAGTAGAATAAATATTTTTTTTATCTTGTTCATTATAATACTAAATGCACTCTCCTGTAACCTTTGTGGTTGCAGATAGCAGGAATGGCTAGAATTGGTCCACCAAAGTCGTCAAGTTTATAATCCCGGGCTCATAGTTAATGGTTTTTTTTGTAAAATATACGCTGATTTGGGGATACAGGATAGCATATCCGAAACATGTACAGTTGCTTGTTTCCTATAAATAAATAATTTCAGTTTGATTATTTTGTTTGGTATACGCCGGTTTGGGTATACTGAAAAATATAATCATATCATGTACAAGTACTACTCTTTTGATAATTTTAGATTACATCAGTTTTTTCAAAATTAAAAAAAAGTTAGTAGAAATCATGTCTCACCTGAATGCCTTTAGTCACTACGTTAGCTGTAACGTGAAAGAAAAACTGTACAATCTCAGGATGTGATAATATTCTTTATCGATTTTGTGCTTTTGGCAAGGGGTGTGACAATTTTAGTATCAGAGCCCTAGGTTTTCGATTCTGTAGACTTGCCAGAGCTTGGTCTGTGGTGGACCGTAGGATAGGTACGTCTTTTTGAGTTTTGGTATAGGTCTTAGAATATCAGATCCTTGTCTTCGAATGTCTGATTGACTGGCTTTAAAGTCCATTTGGGAAACGCGTTCTACAGGTGTAGGTTCCTAATTGGAAATCTAAGTATGTTGTCAGATTGGGAAGACAACCCTTGGTTTTCTTGTTCGGCTGTCTTTATGTGCTGGGTTAGGCTCTAGTGTCGAATTTGAAATCCATTCATTTCTTATAATAGGATAAAGTTTGGAACATTCAGAAGGGGCATCATCAATTCCTAATGAAGTACAACAAGATGCATCTTCCCAAATAGGACCACAACAAGAAGCATCTTCCCAAATTGGACCAATACCACTTGATCTTACTACAAGAATGTTAGAAATGATAGGAAGACTAACATAACAAAATACAAGGTGGATTGCAGCACAAGCAGAAAGGATGGGAAACTCCTTAATAAAATAGTTTAAAGATTTGGGTGCTAAAGATTTCATAGGAACTCTTAATCCCATGGAAGCAGAAAATTGGCTGAAGAGTGCAATACGCATCTTAGATAGACTAGGAGTACCTGAGGATGAACGGGTTGACCTTGTAGCCTTCATGTTTAGAGACGAGGCATACCATTGGTGGGAAGTTACAGAAAGGTTATTGAAGATGTCGGTACTAGGAGTCGAACCCCTTGTACCCCAAAAGATTTCTTGGAGTCAGTTTGAGAAGGCATTTGATGAACAATACAAGCTTGTAACATATAACTATGAGAAGGAATAAGAATTCATCCACTTAGAGCAAGGAAGAATGAGTGTGGCCGAATATGAGATGAAGTTCACAAAATTGTCTCGGTATGCTATACAATTGATACCTGACGAGGAGACAAAGTGTAGAAAATTTCAAAAAGGATTGAACTTCCCGATAAGGACCAGGCTGACTGTCCTTGAAATCAGTGGTTATGCAAGTCTAGTAAATAAGGCTCGGATGATAGAGAAAGATGTGAAGGAAGCAGAAGGAAGATGAGAAAGTTTCAAGAAACGCAAGTTTGGTAATATTCTTCCGCTGAGAAGCACTGGAAGACATAATTCCAAAAACAACACCTCCAAGCTACCAGCTTTCTGAAGCCAGAGTTACCAATTTACTGCTCGCAATACCAAATTTCGAGAAAATCCATCAAACAAAAGATTATCTGATAGCACAATAGAGCCAAAAACGAACAGATGTTTCCAGTGTGAGGCTACAGATCACATTAAAAGGGACTGTCCAAAACTTAATCTAGGAATCATTTGTTATCGCTGTGGTGAACTAGGACACATAGCCACTCAATGTGGACAATCAAGAAGGGCAACATAGTCGGCAACACAGTCATCCATTAGAAGTAAAAGAATAGAGAATAACGGATCTGCAAGGAATGAATAGAATAAAGGAAAAGGACCAATGGAGCCATCAAGAAATTCAGGAAGGGTATTCGCCATTACTCGACAAGATGCACAGACTACTCCTGATGTGGTGACAGGTACACTTATAGCCTTTAATCAAATCGCATATGTTCTGATAGACCCTGGATCTACATATTCATTCGTATCGCCCACATTCATAAAACAAGTAGGAGTTGTAGAGATGGAACCTCTTGGTTGCATAATAACAATTGCTACCCCAGTAGAAGAAGAAGTGATAATCAGAAGTGTGTACAAAAATTATTTGTTGACGATAGGAGACAAAGACATGATGGTAGATTTGATGCCTTTAAGCATGATAGCTTTCCACCTAATTCTCAGGATGGACTGGTTATCCTCCTACCATGCATCACTAGACTATTTTGAGAAGAAAGTAACCTTCAGAATACCTGGAGAAGTAGAATTTGTTTTTTCAAAGGGATAAAGGTAGGAAGACTGTTCGTATTGTGTCAGCCATTAAGGATTCAAAGTTATTACAGAAAGGCTGTTATGAGTTTTTAGCGCACGTGGTAGACACAGAAATGAAATGAAAAGAATTTTCAGAAGTACCAGTAGTCCGTGAGTTCTCAGATGTGTTCCCAGAAGACCTGCCTGAAGTACCCTAAGAACGAGAAGTGGAGTTTACCATTGATCTATACTAGGGTACAACCCCTATATCCATCCCTCCTTATAGGATGCCTCTTGTGGAGCTGGGAGAATTGAATGAGCAATTACAAGAATTGTTGGATAAAGAGTTCATCAGACCTAGCGTCTCACCTTGGGGAGCACCCATGTTATTTGTTAAGAAGAAATATGGGACTCTCAGGATGTGTATTGACTACCGACAATTAAATAAAGTAACTGTCAAGAACAAGTATCCCTTGCCTATGATAGATGATCTTTTCGATCAGTTATAAGGACCAAAAGTATTCTCAAAAATCGACTTGAGGTTAGGGTATCATCAATTGAAAGTGAAAAAATCAAACATACCCAAGACTACTTTTAGAACTCGCTATGGTCATTATGAGTTTGTAGTAATGTCTTTCGGGTTGACAAATGCACCCACAGTATTTATGGACTTGATGAATCGGGTATTTAAGAAGTTTCTGGATAAATTTATAATTATATTCATTGATGACATGTTGATATACTCACGAAGTAAGGAAGAGCACACGAAACATTTAAAAATTTCTTTACAAATTCTAAGGGACCACAAACTGTACGCAAAGTTCTCTAAATGTGAATTTTGGTTGGACCGAGTGGTGTTCTTAGGTCATGTAATATCTAGGAATGGAATCCAAGTAGATCCAGCAAAGGTTGAGACTTAGTAAATTGGGCAAGACCAACCAACATAACAAAGATACGTAGTTTTTTGGGTTTAGCTTGTTATTGTCGGAGATTTATTCGAGACTTTTCTTTAATCGCAAAATCCTTAACTCGGTTAACCCAAAAGAATGTGAAGTTTGAATGGTTTGACCAATGTGAACGCAGTTTTCAAGAACTAAAGTCTCAGTTAGTGTCAACTCCTGTACTCACCCTCTCATCAGGCTATGAAGGTTTTGTAGTCTATAGTGATGCATCACACCAAGGGTTGGGTTATGTTTTAATGCACCATGAAAAAGTTATAGCATATGCATCTAGACAGTTAAAGCCTCACGAGATAAATTATCCTATCCATGATTTAGAATTGGCTGCAATTGTCTTCACACTCAAAATATAGAGACATTACTTATACGGGATCACCTGTGAGATATTCACCGACCATCAAAATTTAAAGTATGTCTTCACCCAGAAGGAGTTGAACCTAAGACAAAGAAAGTGGATGGAACTAATTAAGGATCATGATTGTACAATTCACTACCACCCGGGAAAGGCCAACGTGGTAGCAGATGCTCTAAGCCGAAAATCATCAAGAAGTATAGCACACCTTTGAATAGTACATAATAATGCATTTTCTGAAATATGATCGCTCGGAATCACCCTTGTAATAGGAAAAGATGGGGGCTTATTAGCAACTTTTAGGATAAGATCGACCTTGTTAGACCAGATTCGAGCAGCCTAGTTAGCAGACAGTCAAGTGGATAAGATAAGAGCATAGACAATTGCTAAAGGAAAAACGGACTTTGAGGTTCGGGATGATGCCTTATGGTTTGGGTATCGACTATATGTGCCTAATAATAAAGCGTTAAGGAGTCAAATTTTAGATGAAGCACATAATGCAGCATGCACGATGCACCCTGGAAGCACGAAAATGTATAGAGATGTAAGGAAAAGATACTGGTGGAATGGGATGAAAAAAGATGTGGCATAATTTGTGGCAAGATGTTTAGTATGCTAACAGATTAAAATTGAACACCAGAAGCCGGCAGGATTATTATAACTCTTACCTGTACCTGATTGGAAGTGGAAACATATCACAATGGATTTTGTGGTTGGGCTACCACGATCACCCAAAAGTAATGACGCTATCTGGGTTATTGTGGATAGATTGACAAAGTCCGCATACTATTTACCAGTAAAGATGACGTTTCCTATGAATCGGTTCGCACGACTTTATATTGATGAAATTGTTCGTTTGCATGGCGTACTAGTTTCCATAGTACCCGATAGGGATCCATGTTTTACATTCATATTTTGGCCAAGTTTACAAGTGGCGCTGGGGACTATGTTAAAGTTTAGTACGGTCTTTCACCTGCAAACTGACGGCCAATCAGAAAGGACAATTCAGACCTTAGAAGATATGCTCAGAGCTTGTGTACTGGACTTTGCCGGAAGCTGGAAAGAACATTTATCGTTGATTGAATTTGCGCATAATAATAGCTTCTAGTCGACCATAGGAATGGCTCCTTACGAAGTATTGTACGACAAGAAATGTCGAAACCCAATCTGTTGGGAGGAAGTCGGAGAAAAGAAGCTACTTGGTCCTAAAATTGTGCAAAGCACCACCGACAAGATAAAATTGATTCGAAAAAGATTGAAGCAATCTCAAGACCGACAGAAAAGTTACGCGAATAATCGGAGACATGACCTAGAATTTGAAGTCGGAGATCATGTATTCCTAAAAGTATCGCCATGGAAACGAATAATGAGATTCAGAAAGAAATAAAAGTTGAGTTCCCATTACATTGGGCCATACGAGATCTTTAAAAGAATTGGCAACATAACATATCAATTGGCCCTACCTCCGAAGCTGTCAGGATTACACGACATATTCCATGTCTCGATGCTAAAAAAATACATGTCGGATCCTTCACATGTACTAACAGTGCAGCCAGTTGATCTAAAACCTGAGCTTACCTACGAAGAGGAGCCAATACAAATACTAGATAGAAAGGAACAAGTTCTGCAAACTAAAGTCATTCATTTGGTAAAAGTATTGTGGCAGAGTCATTTAGTAGAAGAAGCCACCTGGGAACGGGAATAGGACATGCAAAATAAATATCCACACATTTTTGCTTAGAAAGGTACAAAAATTTTGAGGATGAAATTTCTTAAATGAGGGTAAATTGTAATAACCCGTACCATGACAGTTAATAAAAATAAGACATGTGTCACTCTTTAGAATAATATATTATTTGATAGTTCGTAGAAATTTTTTTAAAAATAAAATTTCTGACAAATAATAATATAGTAATAAGAATTTTTAAATATTTCTAGATTTCTTTGCATATGTTTTGATAGGATTATAAAAATATTTACATAAGATTCTGAATAAGATCAAATCAAAGGTAATAATTGAAAAAGATGTGGATAAAATCAAATCAAAACTAATGATTGAAAAAGATTCGGGCCATAATTCTCAAGATTCGAGTAGCCTATAAAAAACACTTGGTGGCAACATATCATATATATAAATCACACACACACACACACACACACACATATATATATATATATGTCACACAGTGAGCTTTTAAGCCAAACACGCAACGCCACTACCATCGCGAGCCCGACGCTGCTCAACTGCCACCGTCACCGACCACCAGTTTTTTTTTCTCTCTCTCTCTCTCTCTATTATGCATTAAAATTTTATCACCGGAAGATTAGAAATTTTGGGATCAAGAACAAGGAGAAAGTTTTGTCACCCCTAAGTCGATGTGAGATGCTTAAGTATTATCTTGAACATAAATGCATGTGAGATACTTAACTATTATCTTAAACATAAATGCAATACTATTTCGAATATAAATACATGTGAGATGCTTAAGTGTTGTCTTGAACATCAATGCAATATTATTTTTAATATAAATACATGTGAAATGTTTAAGTATTATCTTGAATATAGATGTAATATTATTTTAAATATAAATGCATGTGAGATGTTAAGTATTATCTTGAACATAAATGCAGTATTATTTTAAATATAAATGCATGTGAGAGTTCTTAAATATTA
Source organism: Heliamphora exappendiculata (assembly GCA_034768845.1). Taxonomy (NCBI): domain Eukaryota; kingdom Viridiplantae; phylum Streptophyta; class Magnoliopsida; order Ericales; family Sarraceniaceae; genus Heliamphora; species Heliamphora exappendiculata. Next base: position 1,703 of record JAOTRH010076447.1, on the reverse strand, counting down.
TTTTGAACAGAAATGTATGAATTATGTTTTAAATATCTTTTATATACATGTTTTGAAGCATAAAAAATTATAATATCATGATCTTTTATTCAAATGCACTGGTGTTGTTTTTTTAAAAAAAAATGCTATCTGCACTTTTTCAAAGCATGAGAATGTGACATGAAAGTTTTTGATAATGTTATGTGGTTCCAAAGTGTCAAGTTACAAGGGTTTTCGGCGCTTTATATCCCGTTAGGGGAGGTTACCCAATTATAGGTGTTGTTGCTCCCTATGGGGGAGGTTTCGTTGAGTGGGGCTTTTTGCCTTAAAGATTTTGCGGGTTATAAGTCCCGGACAGCACATACCACTCGTGCTTGGTGGAGAGTAGCCCTCCTTCCATCACGTTGCTAATCCGTGCATTGAGAATTGAGGTTACAGTACCGTCGAAACTCCTGGTCGTGAGGTTGACGACTACTTGGTCACTGTTGGATATGAGTTATGAATGAGACACGATTATTTTGAATTGTGGCGGTTACGCCAGAAACTTTATTTTTATTTTTTTATATTTTGTATGAGACAGCGAATTCTATGATTTGTGATTGTTAAGCCTAAAGTGCTACTTTTACAAAGATTGAGACAAATTCGTTATAACTTGTGAGATCCTAAAAAACCTGATAAGGTTATTTATGAAAATTTGTGACAAGTGGATACAATATTTTATTTTATTTATAAAAAGCATGATGTTTTAGTAGAATGACTATTTTTTTTATCTTATTCATTATAATAATAAATGCACTCTCCTGTAACCTTTGTGGTTGTAGGTAGCAGGAATGGCTAGAGTTGGTCTACCAAAGTCGTCATGTTTATAATCCCAGGCTCGTAGTTAACTTTTTTTTTTGTAAGATATATGCTGGTTTGAGGATACAGGATAGCGTATCCAAAGCATATACAGTTGCTTATTTCCTATAAATAAATAATTTAAGTTTGATAACTTTGTTTGGTATACGTCGGTTTGGGTATACTAAAAAATATAATCATACATGTACAAGTACTACTCTTTTGATTATTTTAGATTACATCGGTTTTCTCAAAGTCAATAAAAAAATTAGTAGAATTCATGTCTCACCTAAATGCCTTTAGTCACTACGTTAGCTGTAACGCGAAAGAAAAACTGTACAATCTCAGAATGTGATAATATTCTTTATCGATTTTGTGCTTTTAGAAAGGGGTATGACACATTTTTCAGCTGATTTTCTAACCGAAAAATTTTATATTTTGAGAGCTTTCCAACGATATAAAACTAATGTAAAACGGAGCTCAGATGAGACAGCAAGAGCTACCTGAAGGCGGTGACAAGGCGGCGCCAGCGGTGGCTGGTGGTGGTCTGGCAGTTTCTCTCTCACGGGGTTGTTTTGTGTTGATTTTCTAATATGTACGAGACTGATATGATATATATTGATATATCAGATAGTATCAAAAAAGTTTGATGCAATTAGGACACTGAATCAAAGACGAACATGGATTGAAACAGCTAACTCTCTAAAAAAGACTAAAACACCTCAATATTTCACTTGAATCATAAAACCAGGATATATGCATATCATGTTTATATATATATATGAACTGCGTGGATGATTGCATATCTGCTTTATTTATCCTGTTAATTTAATTAATTTAAAATTTTAATTTTAATTAAAATATTTTGTAATAAAAAATAAAATTAA
>JAOTRH010076436.1:0-17519 GCA_034768845.1 Heliamphora exappendiculata | reverse complement strand
CCCTAGTGACTCATGTTTACCTATTTTGATATTAAGATATTTGTGGTTGTTTAAAGTTTACTCCTTGTCTATCTCTTGGGCTGCCGGTCTGCAGCGGGATCTTATCCATTTGTGTAGTTTTGGTGCCTTACAGGTGCGGGGTGCTACATATACTACGACCGTGTGTTATTTTACCCTCATGAACTAAAGAGGTGTATAAAACGACTCCTTAACTATTCGCTATGTCGCGCCCCAAACTTCGAGTCACGCGAAAAGTAACCGAACAACCACCAAAATTGCCCAAACAAAAGGGATAAAAATCACAAAGCTCAAACAAGGCTAAAACCTTTGTGAAAATGTTTTACCGATGGTTTATTTGATTTAAAAGAGTAATCCAAGAGACTAAGGTTACAGCCTCAAAAGCCAAATCTTTAAAACAAAATATATGTTTTGGACAAGAAAATATTTTGTTTTTAAAAGAAACATGGTCGTTCTAAAATCTTCTTCGAAGCACAAGAATTTGAATGAAGCATAAACTATTTGAAAACCCCGTTTGTAAACCGTTGGTCCCAGCAACAAAAAGCGTAGTAAGAAAAATTACGAAAAATAACAACCAACCCATGGTTCTCTCGAAAACATTAAAACATACATACATCGGCCCACGACCATAAGAAAAGCATATGCATTACAACATGTTATATCCCAACATAAAACATATATAAAAAGGTATAACAACCTAACAAAGACAAAATATAAGCGATTTGTTAACAGCCACCTCCGATTACCTCAAGGTCAACCTACAGGTCCACGTTCACTTGAAAAAGGTTTTACAATAAAATCCCACACCATGAGCCAAATCCCAATAGAAACAGACCATAAAGCCGTAAAACAAGTTATGCAATCATAAGCATAAAGACTCGACCATAGGAGTCAAAAAGGTTTTCCATTCCAAAACCACAAGTTTCTCCCTCAGACTAACACCAGCCTCAAAAGGTTTTACTTCATAAAAACCCTTGTTTCCAACCTTAAAAATCATGCATATCGACAATGCAGATAACATGCCACAGTTAAGGAAAAATAGTAATTAAAAACTTAATTTTTCACGCCGGTTCACACAATCGAAAACAAAACGTTATTTTTCCACTCGGAACACACAACCGAGGAAAATAAAACGATAAGCAGTAATAAAACAGTATGCTCCACTCCGGTCACACCGCCGAGGAGAATAAGGTAAAATAAATCCTATGTACCGTCTCTGTCGCACACATGGACAAAGGTAACAATTATAGACTCCTACCCATTACCCTAGTCTTAGACCACTTAAGGTCTGCTATGTAATGACAAGTTCTATACGGAGTCACAACAACGTAACTGCTTAATTTACGGGTCCAAAACCCGAGGGTACAAAGCACCCACTGCTTAATTTACGGGGATTAACCAGAAGGTACAAAGCACATACGCTGCGCACATTTTTGGACTTCTACCGAGGAGCAATAGAAGCCTAACTCAACACACCCACTGTCACGGTACATCTTTGAAAATCATTTCAAAACCATAACGAAAAACCCGTAAAGCAGTTATACATCACATGTATAAAAAGAGATCTAATCCATCAACCATGGAGATCAACTAGCATGCAAAAACATACTTCCATCGAAACGTTTTAAAAGCTGAGACTCAACCCCGAGGGTTAGCTCCAAACCTCCAAAATCACGTTTTTCACAAATTTCACTAATCACCTCGCTTTCAAACCTCATTTTGAAAACTACGAGTATCAACACACCCGAATCATGAAATAAACCAAGAAAGGCGTTAAAACATACTTTTTACCCGAAAACCAAGGTTTAAACGTGAAAACAACATTTGATGTATTTTTTAACAGGTAAAAACGCATATAATTGCACGTAACACCCTTTAACATAATTAAAGTCTAGGATCCTACCTCGTTGAGCCAAAAGTTCGACGCCTCGAAAACTAAATCTCGACGAAACAAAATTCTGTCCGGATGAACGCGAAGCCCCCGGCACCAATAGCAAGGATCCGCTGTCAGTTCGCTGAAAACTGAACCTCAGGCCCATCAAAATCTAGAGATAAGGTGGAGAAAATTGAAACTTAGCTTAGAAGAAATCTTTTTTTCCAAAATATCTCAGGCTGTTGATATTTATAAACACAAAAATATTTGTGGTCTAGTCGACTGGCCTCTCAGTTCAGTTGACTGGATGAGTCTTCTGTTGACTCGGTCGACTAGATCCTCCAGTCTAGTCGACTGGACTATTGGGCAAACTAGTTTTCGGCGTGAAACAGGTTTTTCAACCTTAAACCAAACCAAACATGCCTCTTTCTAACCCGAAGAAGAGTAAAACTCATACACACCTGTTGTTCTACTATGAAGAAACGAAACACCCAACACACCAAGTTCAATGGTTAACTCAAACTCCATTATCACTTAGACATTCCCAAAATAAAATGGGTCAGGGTCTCACACGTTAATATCACTTTAACATCTTTAGTTAGCATTCCGTCAAATAAACATATAATAGTTAAGGAAACATTTTGTATGCTTCTATAGTTCAAGGGGTAAAGTAATATACAATCATAATTTAATGAGTGTTCATGTAATTTTTTCCTAAAAAACTATACAAATTCAAAAATCAATAATCACACAAATTTATAAATTTAATCATAAAAATATGTAACCATAAAATGCGACGTCTCAAATTTCGGATAGCATCTAGAGCAACAAAGAACTATTTTTGTGGAAAAGACAGAAACAATCCATTCAATAAAAGCTAAAATTATGGCAATGTAACTGTCACACCCCGAACTTGTAGCCATAAAACCCAACGATATAAAAAGGGAGGAAAACCAATTTAAAGTATCCAAACCAAAACCAAGTCGAAAACGATTGGAGGCAACAAAGCTTTATTTAAATTAAAACTAAAACATCCCATTTTTCTCAAAAAGGTAAAAGCAAAAGAGCCCTTTTTACTGTAAAACCATTCAACAAATATGACAATTCATGCCAAAAAGAGTGCCCTGAAGAAATCACGCAAAATTCTTTTTAAAACAAGTTTTCCAAAGAAACCAACTCAGTGAAGTCTGCTCGAGCGGACTCACTACCGCTTGAGCGGTGGGGGTACCTGAGGGCACACTAACCCAAAAACCTGAAAATTTTCTAAGTATCGAAAAATCACAAATTTTTTCTCATACAATGAACATGGTTTTCTATAGGCAAAATTTGAAGTTAAAACATACATTTAACCTCTAACTAAACCTGTCTAACTCAAAAACTTGAAATCCAACGATTTAAACCAAAGAGCTTAAAACCAAACCAAGGATATAAACTCGACATATATACCTAACATCATTTGATGCATACAATTCATAAATACATGACCTTAGGTCGTTACAAAAATGGATTCCACCAACCCAAATACAACTCTTAAGTATAGTAAAAGAATTTCAATAATAATATACAATTCTAATCAAATAACCCAAGAGGTCACCACGATCGTTCTTCTCATTTGATCACATATTTTTCGTTATCATCTGAAATATGTTTTAAACAACTTGAGCCGAGATTTTTAAAAAATACACTAAAGATGAACAAAAGCATGCTAAGCGAGGATGGTTATGTAAAATGCACCACGTAATTTTATCCAAAAATTAAGTTAATTTTTTAAATAAATTTTCATTCACATAATTGGGTTCTCATAAACAAACCAACTTCATTTTCAAATATAACACCATGGTTTTAGCCTATCACTTCCTTATTATTTTCAAAAAAATTTAATGTTTTTACAATCCCAATTTTCTTCCACATTTATCACAATTCTCAACCGTTTAATTAAGGTTTTGTAAATCCAATTCTATTCACGATTTTCATATTTTCAATTACTCACAATTATTAATCAAGGTTTTTCAAATCCAAATCAATTCTTGATTTAATTAAGTACCCAAGCCTGGACGGCACCTATAGACCCAAGTGTAGCTATCACAATCGGGTCACGCAATACCTGATGGATAAATACCCATTCTATAGCCTGACACGAAAAGCACACATTTTTTATTTTTCTCAAAAATATCGATGGATGAGCTATCTAGAGCACACTTTTACAATGACTAACCTAATGGAATGGCCTATCATACATTGCGCAAGTTTTTAGTCTTTCACCGAGAAACTACTTGATCCCAACTTAAGTACCCAATCAATTCACATGGTATCTTAATTAGATCATTTATAATAACATTAGCACGAGTCCAACCGTCAAACCCAGTTTCTCTCGTAAAACCTAGCCCAATTAGGTTTTCAATCATTAACAATTTCTCATATTCTTATGTTTTATACAATGGAGTTAATTTAGCTCAAAGTACCAATCAAACATCTCGTAATTTTTACATTTCACCAAATTCATATAATTTGTTCAAAATCTCCAACCTTGGTCACTTCATGGTTTTTACATTTTCTCAAAATTCATGTAATTTATACACAAATAGGTTAATACAACTTCTAATTTATCAAAAATCAAGTCAATTTAACTATTTGAGTTCGCCAACCCAAAAATTCCCAATTTGTTTAAAGCTTAGTCCAACCAAAACCTTAACTCCTCATATTTCGAATTAAAGTATTTCCAACAACATAAGATAGATTTAACATAAATCATGCTCAAATCCACAAACTATCATGCTTTAACATCACACTCCAACCTAGGGTTCTCAAAATCATATATTTTCATGCTTTTAAATAAATAGAACAAGGAATACAACCCATATCCATATAATAAACAAAGTTTGTCTTAGATCCTACCTTTTGGATGATAAATCCACAAGAAACAAGACTTTAGCAAGCTCCAACTAAGTAAATTACTAACCGAACGGAAGAATGGAAGCTCCCAACGCGCATCTGTAACCTCCAATAGGTGTCCAACCAAGAGAGGAGCAAGCTAGAAGGAGCCAACAATGGAGCAAGAGGAGCTCAAAAACGTCCAAAATTTGATGATAGGGCTTCAATCTTGGGGGTTAGAGAGAGAGAGAGAGGAAGAGAGAAAATGAGAAAGGAAGCCTTTGTCCCGAAATTTTAAACCCCTTCTGCCAACAGTCCGCTCGAACAGACTCGTGACAACTTGAGCGGTCATCGCTGTGTGCGAACCCTAACAACTGAATCAAATAAAATTTCAAATTTTAGTCCAAACACCTCGAAACTTATCGAAATAACTCATAACAATTGTTCTCATCCATTATTATCACGGTCAACTTTTAGTTCTTTCATAAAATTAAATATTTTTTTTCCTATTCTACCACAAGTCTTAAACAAGTTTTAATAAATTTTCAAATTAAAAGGGATCAGGCCACTGAGGCAGCGAAACACAACTCACATCGAACATGATCAACCTCAGCGACCAATCGCATAGCACGAAACTAATTCACAATCGAAATTGGTTTTAAACACTCCACTTTTTGTTTGTAAGGACTAAGATTCCCTCTTGAACTGCTGCAAATTAGCTCATTCACATCTTGAAACGCATACCGTGCGCTACTTTTGTCAGCCAAAGCACACATTGCCATACCTTGATATCTTTCACGAGAATTCATACGCATCCTATCCAAATCCTTGTTTAAGCCTTTACGATCAACTGATGACTACAGAACTTCCAAATCACATCATCATTCTACGTATGTTAGAAACACTATCACTAAAGTTAAAAAAATGTTCATTCCCGAGCAAATATAATAAATATATGGTCCCAGAGAAATGAACTCATCCAACTCCATCTCGGTTGTATCCATGGTAGAGATGCTCCATGTATCTTACAGAACCCTAGCAACCAAGAGAACTAAACGACATAAATTTAGCTTACGGCAGACACCTAAGGAGTAATAATATCCAGCTCCTGGTGGAATTTAGAAAATCCTATTTAATTTGATTTAAATTTCTTATGCTATAAATAATAATGCATACCATAAAAAAATTATAATTGTACTCCCAACCTTGTTTCAAAATATATTTCAATCTCTATATTATTAAATACTTATTTATATCCCCGCGTTAAAATTACATATATACATGAATTAGATTAAATTATTAATAATTTTATTTAATCGATTGCTTAAAATCTCTTTGAGACTTTTTACCTAACTTATTTGATATGTCAAATACAAAATTCACTTGCAGGATTTAATATAATAAAGACTTATAAGCTTCTCAAGAGGGTATCATTAATTCATGTATGGGGACATGAATTTGATTAATTACTAATATTTACCATAATATCGTTATTCAATTTACTGAGTTTATTGACTTAAAAAAGATCTCACTGTTTCATAAATTAAAATAACAAACACTAATATATGTTTTTATTAATTATTTTGACATTAAGAACATAAATATTTATAATTATGAGGTGTTAATTATTTTATACAATCAGTATAAAAACAATTAGTCGAAAATGGTCATGTTCAATATACATCAAATATATTAGCAAAGTGAATTGGAACTATACTATTTTTCATAGTTAATGCATACCTATTGAATATAGTACTACAGTCCTATAAATTGTGTGTTTAATTACATCTAAAACTATAAATAAAAAATTTATATTATACAAAAATTGATGATTTAATTTTTCGTGTAAAATGAACTATACACACCAGATCATCAGATTAATAGACATATATGCATAACATTAAATAGATAATAAAATACAAATATTAATCATATAGATTCTTTTTAAAATAAAAAATAATAATTTTATTAACAAATAAAATAACTATAAAAATTTAATATTCAAATTTTGTATAGCCCTGTATGATTTTAGCAATGCCAAGCACTATCATAATAGAGACATAAATAAGTATCACAGAAAAAGTCAAAATATTATTAGTCTAAGCCGATTGAGCCTTATAAAGTTTCTTATTTTATGAGCTCATTTTTATACTATATACTATAATTGTCAAATAAATAAGATGCTCTCTTCATCAGGGCGGGATGCAAATATGACATATTCTTTAGGATTTAATTTTTGTACTATATTATTATAGTAGCTTATAAATTATAGCTTATAAAAAAAAATTGTGAGCGTTTAGTAAAAATTATAATTTGTAGTTGAAATAGAAAAAATAATAATTATAAATTGTAATAAAAATTGTAAATTTTTAAAATAAACTTGTAACTTATAACTAAAATTAATAGCAAAAAGTTAAAAATTACAAACAGTAACTTTGTCAAATACCCTTATATTTCTTTATCTTTTGGTTAAAAAAAGTATAATTTTTTTATTTTTCACATCGTGACAAATCAAAAAAGTATTTTTTTATTAAAATATAAAATTAAAAACTTTAAAAGACAAATAAGACAAAATATTTTGACCAAATTTTTTTTCTTATTTATTTTAATCGAAATAAAGCAAAAAAGTAAGCATAAACTGGTAAAAGTACTATGAAATAAAATATATATATATATATATATATATATATATCCAAGTTCGAAGCAAGGTAAAGTTTTTACCACGCGAGCGATAAGTTGGAACCGCAAACAAGTGTTTGGCTCTCGGCATTGATAACCCAAATTTCTCGGTCATGTCTAATTCATTTGGAGTCATTCCATCCGGCAGCTCCCAATCAAAGCCGTGTATCAATTGAGCCACCACCAACCGTACGTTTGTTAGCCCTAGATGCATTCCAGGGCAAGCTCTGCGCCCTGATCCGAATGGTAGAAGTTGATAATGGCGTCCGCGAAGGTCTACATTGCTACCGGCAAACCTCTCAGGCAAGAATTCCTCGGCGTTCTCCGACCACACGTTCGTATCTCGTCCAATCGCCCAGGAATTCACAAAGATTCGCGACTTCTGGGGTACAATATACTCATCGATTATGATCTCTTCCATGGATTCACGAGGAATTAATAGCGGACCAACTGGATGCAGTCTCAAACTCTCCTTGATTACCATTTCTAGGTATTCTAACCTCGCCAAATCCGTCTCCTCCACTATATTTTTGTCTTCCCCAATCACACTCTTCAACTCTTCTTGAAGCTTCTTCATGACTCTCGGGTGCCGCAGAAGTTCCGAAAGGATCCAATCGATCGCGGTGGATGAAGTGTCCATAGATCCCGCGATCATTTCCATTACGATTGCTTTGACATTTGTTCGATCAATCGAGTACGAGAGCTCGTCGCGGGTACTGCTCGAGGACTTTCTCATCAGGGATAACATTACGTCAATGAAATCTTCGTGGTGCGTTTGGCTGTTCCTACTGGAACCTTGTTCATGCTCATTAATGATTATCTCCAAAATTTTGTCAATCGCCTTGCTGGCTGCCTTCATGCGTCGATTTAACCCCTGAATGCAATGGATAATGATTTAGAAGTCATTCATTGACCGGATTAGATCTACATTGGATTATATATTTTATAATATTAATTTTTTTTTGTTTAGAATTTATATGCATTTAAGAAATAATTAATTTTATAAAATATGAGATATATAATTATTAAAAAAATATAATATTAATAATTCATTTATTAATAGTCTCATTAAATTACTTATTAAATAAAATTATATATTTTCTTATTATTTGTTCAATCAAACAAACATGGCATTAGAGTTTAAAATAAATAACTGAATTAAACTCAAGAAAGAGTTCTCCACAATCAATACAACCAACAATGGTGAAAGCCTAGCGAACCTACTTTCCAAATATAGATGCAAGATAAGATCCACCTTATCCATTCTTTCATCACTTTAAATTATTTGGAATATTAAAAAAATTGGCTATTTAGAGATTTAATTTTTCTTAAAAAGAGAGAGAAAAAAAATTAAATTATTTGGAATAATTTATTTTGAGTAGTTTGTTTTTCTTTTTGTTAATGTTTATTATGTTTTTATTTTTTATTTTTAACCTCTAATGTTTGGAATAACAATATATTTTTTATTTATGAAGGTAAATTTTTTTTATTGAGGATATTATAATCATTGCATTTGAAAAAAAGAATAGATTTTTAGGGTAGCCTATAGGTTTTTTTATTAAAAAAATAAAGTGATTAATTAATTTTTTTTAGAAATATCAAATAATATAGTTTTTAATTAAAAAAAAGTTAGCCAAAGGTGGTGGTGACACTGGTTGTTGGCAATGATTGTCAGAAGCAGCGGTGACCCAAGTGTTACTCTACTCTAACTAGGTGACCTCCAAAGCCTCCCAACTTCAACGAGACCCAAATTTGTGAAGTCTTCTAGGATATCTCTACTTTAAAAATAAGGCATATTGAAAAAATCTAAAATAAAAAATAGTATTTATTAGGGCTAATAAGGCCTTGTACGATATAAACTATATACATAAATTTTAAAATAATTTTAACTGAATATGCATAAAACTATATACATAAGAACATGTTTAATATATACATATTTTTGTTAAAAAAAATAAATCAAAACAAATGAGGGGCGGCCAAAGGGGGTTGCTAGCCGACTACCTACCAACAGTAGAAGAGTACTCTAAGAAGATATCGAAATATGGGATACCCATAGTAGTCGAAGGTGATGGGCGACAATGATCGATTGAGGTCGCAAAAAAGCTGCCAATCTTAGAGGAGAATGGGACGCAAAAATGTGAAAAAGTTGGCGAAGATGGTCATCAACAATTGATTGTAAAATAATTTATCAAAAATGAGTGCTGAAGGTGATGACAATGATGGTGGTTGACAATAGAAAGTGATGGCCAAGTTAGTACTACTAATTTTTAGTTTTTACTGAACACTGATCATCAACATGGCGCCCGACAGGTGGAGTGGTGGGTAGAAGTATTGACTAGCAGAAAGAGGCATTGTGGCTGTTTGGCAAAGTTAGTGCTACTAGTTTTTAATTTTCTGTTACTAATTTTAGTTATAAGTTACAATTTATTTTAAATACCTATAATTTTTGTTACAAGTTATAACTTTTTTTAATTTCAGTTACAAGTTATAATTTTTACTGAACACTGATCATAACTACTATAAATTATAATTTATAAGTTATTAATTTTAGCAATCTCAAAGACCACCAGTGTGTGAAATTGTTTATTGGCGAGAAGAGGTAGTAAGCAAAGGTAGTCGTTGATGAAGTGGAGGTAATAAGTTAATGTGGTAATCATGAGGTAGAGGTTATAGCTGGATGTGGTAAAATTTTTACCGTTTACAAAAATGTTAAGAACAAAAACAAACAAGAAAAAAACAAAAAATAAAAAACAAAAAAATCGTAAATATTACCAAACTATATTATCTTAGTTTCGTGATTATAAAATAAGGAACGTTTAATTGAAAGCTTGAATGGTGATCCGAAACTTATTAATTTTTTTAAAAAAATTTTACTTGTTAATTTTTTTCCTAGCCAAACAAATAATGCCATTTTAGTCTCGAGTTGTTCTCTTTAATGACGCTCAGTTGGCAACCTTTTAATTTTAAAATTTTTTAATGACTATATTACCTTTCATTAATACATATTAAAATTGCCTAGATGACCATTCGAACAAGACAGTGCGGTCACCTTCCGAACGAAGAGCAGCGGACTACTACGTGGTTTTAACCTTAATCTCTATTTTTTGACAACATATAAAAAGGGAGTTTCGTTCTAAATTCTAGTAGTAGTGTGATACATCATTGTAACTTTGTTAATTTCTTTAGAAAAATAGTGAAATATGTGAATCTGTAAATGTAGGCATCAATTGTCGAACTACTAAACTTGTATGTCATGTTCTTGTGGCTATTTTGTTGTGGATTTGAGTTAAAACTTGATTTAACCCCACAAGTCTCGTTGAATCACGCAATCAAGCCACAAACCGATAACGAATCAAGAAGGAGAACAAACAACCAATTAAGATGCACACATACAAGTTTTACGAGGTTCGATAATGGGTGCCTACGCCGACAAACTCACACTTTCACTATAATCAATAGAAAATAGGTTACAAGTGTTTTAGGGGTTGAGAGGAGCAGAAAGAACACAGAAAATAATAGCAATACAATGACAGCATAAATCTTACGCGTCAATTAAAACACTGTTCCCGCACAGGACCGATCAATCAGTCAACTTCTGTTCTCAATTTATGTTGTAGACATAGCGAGATACTGCAAGCTGCATTTGACCGATCGATCTGTCTCACCACCGATTGATAAGACTGTCTGTGGATAGGATTTTTTTCACCTCCAACAGTTTCACACTTGAAGTAAATCCACTTTAAGCCTGCTGCAACCCAAAAACCAGACCTCTGTCACCTCAGAACATTAGCCAATCGAATCCCGTGTGATCTAACCTTCTGTCTTCTAAGCCTGAAGACCAACAGAAGCTAACTTGTCCTTCAGCTTCTCCACTGTCACAACATTTGTGAATATATCTACAGGATTTTCATTCGTATAAACTTTCTCCAAATTAAACTGCCCCACTTCTAGTTGAAACCGAAAAAAGTGATATTTTATATTAATATGCTTGGTTCTTGAATGAAACGTAGAGTTCTTTACGAAGTATATAGCACTCTGATTGTCACTATACAGCTAACACTTGTCCTGACCTCTTTCCAGTTCTTTCAAAAAACTCTTTAGCCAAATCAGCTCTGTGCATGCTTTAGTGGTTGTAACATATTTTGCCTCGGTGATAGAGATTGTCACTATTTTCTACAATCTTGAAACTCAACTTACCGTTGCACTGCCCAGAGTAAACATATACCCCGTTGTACTCTTCCTGCTGTCGATGTCCGCAGCTAGGTCTGAATCCACACCCTTTGAACTGAATCCCCGAGCCTTCATAACACAAAGTATACTCCGTGGTGCCCCTAAGATATCTCAAAATCCACTTTACTTCTTCCTAGTGCTCCATACTCAAATTTGGCATGAGCCTGCTCACTACTCCCGTTGCATAGGAGATCTCTAACCTCGTGCAAGTCATGGCATACATCAAACTACCCACAGCTGACGTGTACGGTACCTTTTCCATGTAATTCCTTTCTTCTTCTGTGACAGCTCCCTGTGCTTTTGAAAGTTTAAAGTGACTTTCCAAATGTGTGCTAACAGACTTAGCACCTTTCATATTGAAATGTTATAAGACCTTTTTAACATATTCTGACTACAAAAGTTTCAACTTTCGACTCTTCCTGCCCCTGATGATCCTTATTTCGAGTATCTGTTTGGTTTTTTTCAAATTTTTCATAGCAAATTCCTAAGGCAACTGTGCCTTGAGATTTAAAATCTCATCCATGCTGGATCCTGCAATAAGCATGTTATCTACATATATGAGGAGAATCATGTACGAGTTGGCAAACTTCTTAATATAGCAACAATGGTAACCATGGCATCTGATGAAACCTGTATCTGCCATAAAGCTGTCAAACCGCTTATACCATTGCCTGGGTGCCTGTTTTAACCCATACAAGCTATTTTTCAATCTGCACACCATTTTCTCTTTCTCTTTAACCGAGTACCCCTGTGGCTGTCGCATGTAGATCTCCTCCTCCAAGTCACCATGGAAAAAGGCTGTTTAGATATCTAGATGCTCCAAATGCAAGTCTTCTGTGACCACAATACTCAAAATAGTCTTGATGGTGGATATCTTCACAACAAGTGAAAATATCAATGTGTAGTCAATTCTCGGCTTCTGTTGAAACCCTTTGACAACTAGCCTCGCCTTGTACTGCTTGCTCCCATCAACTTCTTTTCTCAACCTATAGACCCATTTGTTCTGCAGTACTGACTTACCATTGGGCGACTGAACCAGATCCCAAGTTTGTTTGATGAAAAAAATTGGATCTCTTCATTTATTGCACATCTCACTCAACCATTGCTTTAACCTGCATAGCCTATTCAAAGCACTCTAGCTCACCACTATGTGTCAATAGCAAATAGTGCAAAGAAGGGAAATATCTGACTGTAGGCCTGCTAACTTTGGTAAACCTCCTGATTGTGTGTGGCTCTGCCTGTGAAGTAGGCTGTATGTTCACATCCCGGATTCCAAGACTTTGCTAGATAATTCCTTAAACTCAATAAAGTCTGACTCGTCTACTATCTCACCCTTCTGATCCTATCGTTCTTGTACAAAACTGTCTCATTGAATACCACATCCATACTCCTCACTACTTTCCTGCTTTCTAGATCACACAGCCTATAATCATAGCTATCGGTTCCATAGCCAACAAACATACATTTCTGAGACTTGGGGACTAACTTGCCCTTGTTCTCTAATTCAACATGTACATAGGCTATGCAACCAAAAATACGCAAATGAAAAATTTTTACCACTTTTTCGGCCTATGCTTCTATTGGCAATTCACAATTCAGTGTAACCGAAAGCCCCATATTGATCAAGTACGCTATTGTACTCACTACGTATGCCCAGAACTGCTTTAGCAACCCGGCATATAACCTTATACTTTGGGCACGCTTCATGGTCGTTCTGTTTATGTGTTCTGCCACTTCGTTTTGCCTCAACTTCATTGGAACAATTTTCAGTCTCCTGATCTCGTTAGCTACACAGTAATTCTCAAATTCACTACTGCAGTAGTCACCGCCGTTATTAGACTTGAAATATTTTAACTTCAGACCTGTCTCATTTTTAACTGATGCCTTCTCATTCTTGAAAATGCCAAACACGTCTGATTTATTCTTACAAAAGTATACCTATAACTTTCTGGTAGCATCGTCAACAAAAGTTATAAAGTACCTCAAGGCACCAATGGAAGGTACCTGAATAGGTCCACATACGTTTGTATAAACCAACTCTAATCTGTCTGCCTTTGGAGTATTTACCTGCTTTGTAAAGCTGACCTTTTTTTGTTTTTCGAAGACGCAATCTCTACAGAATTCTAGGTCCACTGACTCAATGCCCGGTAGCTTCCCTTTTTGTACCATAACTTTCATTTCCTTTTTACTCATGTGACTGAGATGCTTGTGCCACGTGCTAGTGTCTCCCTTTCATGCTGCCATTGTTATATTACTTTAAGAACCCGATGATACATACAATGTACCTTTCTTCTTCCCTTGGACCAAAACAAATAACCCTTTATACATCTTCCAGGAATCTCCTCCGAACGTAGTCACGATTCTAGATTCTGACAGCTGACCCACTAAAATCAGATTCCTTATTAGACTAGGCACATGTTTAACGTTCTTTAGCTTCAGTACTGTACCGTTGGCCTGTGTGATCTGCACTTCACCATTTCCAACTATACTGTAAGCCTCGTCGTCCCCCAAATACACCTTCTCAAGATTACCCTTCACATACCCGTGAAGTATATCCATGTGAGGAGTGGCATGGAATGAAGCTTTCGAGTCAACAATCTATGAATCAGTTCTACAATCTAATATACAAATCAAAGCATCTATGTTTTCTTCATCTGAAACATGAGCAGTAGCCTTACCATCTTAATTCGTGTCGTTACACTGTTTCCTCGGTGCTTTGCAATCTTTCTTGAGATGGCCTTTCTGTCCACAGTTCTAAAATTTGAATGACTTCTCCTGAGTCTGTGATTTGTCTCGTGATTTGGATTTGTGGTTTCCCTAGCCCTTTTGATTCTTCCTTTCATTCTTTCTTCCTTTCCATTTTGCGTTCAATGCTAAACCTAATGTTGACCCTTCACCTACTATTTTTCGGCGTAAATCCTCTCCTAAAATAAAATCAGCAACGTCCTCCAACTTTAACTTAGCCAAGGAGTTGCTGACTGCGACAACCAAGCCACTCCAGTTTTCTAGTAAACTCGACATGAGAGTTATGTTGGAAGCAAGACTGCTAAGATCTTTATTTTTTTGCAAACGATTAACGAAAAAAATCAACTAGACAGGCAAATACCAAAACAGGCTTTAGATAAAATTTTTGATGATGAACAATCAAAATAAAACCCGTGCATCCGAAGTTAATTTAGAAAAATATCTTTTTACAAGTCGAATCTTCAACTATGATTTAAATCCGAGTTGAAACTCCTGTCAGATCTTCTACTGTATTCCCTTATGCAATTTCCGAATATAGTGTGGGTTATAATTCTCTAAGAACTCATACTAGCATAACCTGGACAGCTTTAATCTTATAAGACAAGTTATGAAACTGGTTCAATCTACCCGCATATTTATAGGGTTACAGCAGGAACCTGGGGAGTAACTATGAGTAAGACTTGCAGTGGAACACAGACACGTATCAGCGGTTTTCGTAATTAAGCAAACTTCATAGAGGTATCTGCAATTATGAAAAATCAGTAGCGATTTCTGTAATTTTTATAAAATACCGAATTACAGTTCACACCACTAAAGAACTATAGTTGCACTCTGATCCATAATCTCAAGACCATCTAGCATTGAACTCCTACTATTAAATACTTACCATTTCTCTCCACATTAAGATTCTCGATACCCGCCAATTAAATTTAATTACTGACAATTTAATTTAATCGGCATCTTGATATTCCTTAAGTCCTTCCGCTTAACTTATTTGACCGCCGGATATCAAATCCACCTGCAGGGTTTGACCCGATCAAAACTTATAAGCTTCCTTAAAGGGGTATTGTTAATCCCGATCTTTCGAAACGTAAATTTCATCAATAATTAATATTTACCATATAAATAATACCGCTATCTAACTCACCGAGAATATAGACCTATATAAGATCGCACCCTCTAATGAATCAAAACAACGAATATTAAATATACGCAAATCAATAATTATTTCAGGATTAAGAGGACAAACACTATTCATAATAACCTTTGGGTGTAAATTAATTTATATAGTCAGTATAAAATTAATTACCTCAAATGTCCCGTTCAATACGGACAAAGTGTACTAGCACAGAGAGTCAGAATAATAGATGACGCTATTATTTGTTTCCCGTAACCAAGACATGCCTACAAAAACTCTATACTACAGTTGTACCAATAGTATGTTCATTTCCATCTAAACAGTTGTACCAATAGATGACGCTATTATTCATTTCCATCTAATCTGATCTTCTGTGTTTAAGTCGTACTCTACACACCAGATTAAATACTATACAGAATATCGGACATCCATGTATAACATTAAAGAAATGATACACGTACATTGCTCATAAAGATTCTCATAAAATAAAAAATTAATTTTATTAAAATAAAATTAAATATTAAAAACATAATTTTTAATATACCAACCCTAACAAGTTAGGGCTCTGACTTCATCATCAAACTTAATCCTAGCTAACTCCAACTAGTTTACAATGGAGTTTAACTCATTGAGATGCCCTACTATAATAGCGTCATCTGCCATTCTCAGACTGAATAGTCTCTTCATCAGGTATACCTTATTTAATCTAGAAGTCTAATCATACATCTTCTCCAACGTCACCAATAGTCATGGCATCATCTTCTCTTTTGTGATATTAGAGATCATCGATGGTGCGAGACTCAGTTACACGATTCCTAAAGCCTTTTGATACAATATCTCCCACTCGGCATGTGTCATCTTCTTCGATTTCTCCCCAACCAATGGTTTAAACAAGTCCTTTTGATACAGAACATCCTCAATCTGCATCCTCCAAACGGCAAAGTTCGAACCGTTGAACTTCTCGATCTTGATCTTTTTATCTTGGGTAAATTACACTGGCCTTTCCTGAGGTTTCTAACAAAAACAGATACACCCTCTATGATTTCTGAAATGACACTAACCATATCTCTAGTTTAATTTTTGCATCAAATTAGTTCAATCGTAAAATTTCTATTACTACTTGACGGAAACCCACCAAAACCACCCCTGAAAACCACCACCGCCAGTGAGGGTGGTTTTGGTGGGGAGAGAGGATAGAGAGAGAGAGAGAGAGAGAGAGAAAAAGAGAGAGAGAGAGAGGGCAGAGAGCAAAGAGAAATGTGCAAGGGTTGCTTCAGGTGCACAGAGAGAATGGGAGGAAAACAAAAAGGAGAAGAAAAAAAAAGCTTCAAGCGACGCACCCCTTTTTTTCCCCCGACGCCGCTGCTTCACATTGCCGGCTCCACCGTCCACCGCCCTCACCCGTTGCCACTTCCAAAGGCCGTTACTGCCACCGCCGTCCATTCCAGTCGTTGCTGTCGGCGATCCTGTTGCCGCCCATAGCCGCTGTTTCGCCGCCGGCTCCTCCTCCTGTTTTCTCGTTGTCTCAGTCTCTCTCTCTCTCTCTATATATATATATATCTGTGTGTGTGTGTGTGTGTGCGTGTGTGTGTATCTCCATTTTCCTCCGCCGTGCCACCACTGCAGCCTCGCCAGACTGCTGCCACTACCTGCGCCGCCTCACATCATGCCACCGGCCACCGACCATCGTCCACCGGCGACGCCAACACCGACGTTCTTTATTTCTCTCTCTGTCTCTCTCTAACTCTCTGTTATCTCTCTATATATATATATATATATATATATATGTTAGCCCAAGGGCTTCTTTAATTAATTTTGACGATTTTTATAATTCATTTTCTATATATATTTTATTGTCTTTAATTGATTAATGATTCTTATCTCCAAATGAAAGTGTTAACCCAAGTTGAACAATCAAGGTTGACACATTAGCCAAAAAAGTATGACTTGATTCAAACACTT
>JAOTRH010076425.1:0-17520 GCA_034768845.1 Heliamphora exappendiculata | reverse complement strand
AAATCACATGGAGTTTTTGTTTTTGTCAGAAACCTCGTAGGGTCAGTGAAATTTACCCATAAATAAAATATAATGCATAGTTGGGGGGGGGGGGGGGGAGGGGGTTCAAAGTGTTTATGAAGCTTACACCCAAGCTTCAACTGCCACCGTGGCGACGGTGCGGTGACAGCGGCGTTGCAGCAAAGAGCAACAGAGAGGAGATTGAGAGAATGGGAAAAGTACCTTAGCAAAGTTGGATTCCTGGAGGATGAAGCTCACCAGAGAGGATGTATAAAAGTCACTGGAGATGCACCGAAAATCGCCAAGGGTTTGGGATATATGAGGATTCGTAAAAAAAAAAAGGAGATGGGTGCCTCCCTCTTTTTATACTCTCCCCCATTCGTTCAAACGAAGCGCCAAGGGTTATGGCGCCTAGGGTAGAGTGCGCCGTACGCATTATGAATTAATTGAGCTGAAACAATGCTTGGGCTTAAGAGGCCGATCTCCCCAACTGCCATAAATTCAAATAATTGACATTTATTAAAAATGACGACTGACATTTCTGTACTCAAAGTATAGCTAGCGTCGTACGCATTCAATGAGCATTTAATGCACGCACTGAATGTGATATTAGACCGGTGGGGGAATTCCATGTGGCAAAGATTGCGATTGACGTACAAATGGGTTAGGTGGCAATACGTCAGTAAGGCTTGTCACCAAGCCTCCCGACATAGAAGCTAGATAGCAATTCAAGGAAAGACAGCTCATCATCTTCTAGTACCTCGGGGAACCGAGCAACATTAAGATGATAGGGGCAATTGATGGGGGTCAAAATCCGAGCAGAGCCACTTAGCGTCCATGTGGAATGCTTTATAGCGCCGTAGGCCACCTGGCCATCATATTACACCTTAGGCATACCCATTTGGAGCTCAAGATAGGCGAGGCAAAGCCTCGGTCATAAGATCTGACCCGAACTCCGAGCAGGGACTCCTAGCCAAGATCCAAAAGAGAAAGTGTTCGACATCCACATCCGAGCAGCACGCATTGAGAGATCAGTAGTAGTTGAACCAATCCTAGGGCTAAGATGTCAAGGAGGGTTGACCTAGTTCAAACAAAGACTTGGTAGTTATACACATCTTGACACAACAAAAGGAACTTACAGAGAGATATGAATAATAGTAATAATAAGTCACCATCAGATTGACAACTGAGTCTTAATCAGAGTGAGAGAGGACAACCCGACCTTCTCAGGTTAGGTCGGACTCCCCAAGCGGGTCAAGTATATATTTTTTTCTATAAATAGCCCACACGCCAGAAGACAAACGTATGTACTCTATTTCACAAGCAGAAACTCTGACAAATTATTCTCTTAAGCCTTCTCTTTTTAAAACTTAACCTAACATTATTATCGGAGAGTCCACCGGTAATAGTCACCAGCGGGTATCTCACCTTTTCTTGTGTAAGAATACGTGGACGTGCCCTAAACGGTTCAGCCAGCTTGGACAGGAGATGTAGATCAGTGTTTTAATTATCTACAATAGTGTATAGATATTAGACTTCTTTTCATGATCGGTTCCATAATTTATGCGATTTCATTTCAATTTTTAAATTGCTGAAATTGTTGTTACGTTTTGCGGCAATTTTCATATGACAAAATTACTAGATTTTGTACTTTTAAATTTTTAAAGAGTATTTCAAAGAGTTGTAGCACACTCATCGTGGAGTTTCAACATGTCCATACATAGATATATACCTTGTCATTCCAATGGGTTAAGTAAATTATAACTCTAATGTCATTATATATCACCTATGATTTTTAGATACATTTGAGGAAGCATACTTTTGGTTAAGCTTTTGAATTCCCTATGCTATCTATACTCATGCATTAATCTTCTCACTTTTAAATACATGATTTAGATTAGTTTATTCTTCACAAATTCTACATACATTGTCTTGACTGTTATCATCATTGGCTAGGAGAACAAAGCCGTTAGATTCGAGATCAAAGCGTGAGCTTTGTAATTGCTGTTGAATCAAGAAAGTTGATGGAGTCAGTGTCACCGAAGATGGGTGGCAAGTTCGTGATTGTTTGGAAAATACGTTAAGAGTTCGATGTACTAGATAAGAGTTAGTAATTTCTAAACATTTAGAATCTTGTAATTTTTAGATTTAATAGAGAAATTTATTGGTGGGTTGATCCGTAATTTTCATTCTGTGAGATAAGAGAATTTAGATTGTTAGATTTTAATAGAGAAATTTAATAGAGAAACATTTGAAATCTTGTACTAGATAAGAGAAGTTTATACATAAATTTCATGTATTATCATTTTTGTTATTTATTGTAATTTATTTAATTTTTGATTATTATCTTTTTGTTTTTGATTGCCCACAACAATTTCATGCCAAATCTAATTTAAAGTCAAACTAAGCCGAACCATGAACATGCATATTTAGATTGTTAGATTCTAATGCAAATGTGATGCCATACCGATGAGACGGAAGAATGGTTGCTAAAAGGTCTTAGTTGCTTAATTTTGTATTTATTTGAGTAATTATTTAATAGTTTTGGATCATTATGTGATATTATTTACGAAATATTTTCATTTAATTATCTAGTAAAAAACACTTCGCGTAGAAGAATTTTGACTCACCTTTATAAATAGATAAGAGACAATAGTGATACACTTTTATTTGTCGAGAGTACAACATAAGCAATGTTACATAATACTATATAATTACCTAATAATTTCATTTTTACCCATGAAATTGAAATATTTTTGGTTTAAATACTAATGGGATTTCCTAGTGGTGAAATTGTCTCTTTATTCTCGTAATTTTATATTCAATCTAAATTTAATATTGTGAAGGTTTTTGAATCAAGAAAGTATTGGATGGCCCGTCTTGGTGACCTAGGCCCAAAATTAAATAGATTGGGCCGAGCAGCAAGCCCATGATCAGGTGTGAAGCCAAGGAGCACAAATTAAGCCAGGCTCGATGCCGTCGATTGAGAAGGTGTGCTCGTTACACCGGGCATTAATGACGAAGTGATCGAGTAGAGAGCATTTTATGAATGATGTGTAGCCAAGGTAGGAACATTAACAAGGATAGTATATCCGTGTTACCCTATATTAATGACAGTTGGAATTATCCTAAATATTCTCAGCACGCAATCCTCTCTAGAGAAAATTTTTTTAGTACTCGCGGAGTATCATGTGGCATTGCCTACGTGGTACTCCCGGCAAATAAGAATACACAATGCAAACTAAGTGAATTTTTTTGATCTCTTACCTATCTAACGAAGGTGGCTCATATTGTTCCATGCGGAGTGTTTTTTGCTTTATGATTGAATGAAAACATTACATAAGTAATGCCACATGGCACTCTAGAACTAGCAAATAATTACTCTCTCAAGAGAAAAGGGACTCAAACTTGGCCCAAATAGGGAGGAGAGTTTCCTGCTGAGGTAGAGCCTAGAGGAGACGATGCTTTCCCACCAACTCAAGCTTCAACTTCGGTGAACCTATAAAAGAATCCAAGATTGTGAAAAAAGTTCTTAGATCTCTTCCTATTAAAGCCAAGGTCACAACTATTTGAGAGAGTATAGATATTGACGCTCAAAGGATTGAAAAACTTGTAAGATCACTTCGGACAAGAAGACTCTGTCCTATTTGCTAAAAAATTCAAAAAGTTTTTGAAATTTAGAAAAGTCATGAAATCTTCCTCTAAACCTAGAAACTTCACCAACCAACAAAAATTCTTTAAAAATAAGGAAGATAAAAGGAAAACCTTCGAAAAACCAAATAAGCCTCACGGTAGTGAGTGTCATGAATCCATGGTTTTGGACATATCTCTACTGAGTGTGCAAACAAAAAGAAGTTTAAACCCAAAGGTATGATGGCCACCTAGGATGACCTAGACCTTGAGGAAAATGGGTCAAATGATTCAGATCCTGGTGAAAGTTCTGAAAACTTTACGAATTTTGTGGCATTTGTAAATTATGAAGAGAAATTTTCGAAAAGAAAGAATTTCGTGGAAAGTGATGATGAAAATATAAGTGAAGAGAAATTGAAGGGTTAGAGGATGAGAAAAATTATTCAATTCAACTTGCTTATGCTAAAATGTGCGAAGAGTGTTTGAAACTCAATAAAAAGTGAATAAACTTAGTAAGGAAATTCAAAACTCTTGAAAAGGAAAATGACTTGTAGAAAGTTGAATTTTTTGAGAAAATAAACTCTATTGAAAAGAGTTTTCAAGAAAAGTTAGAAGCTTGTGAAGCCATTGATTCAAAAATCCTATCCTTAGAAAATGAACTTTTTGAAAAGAATGCCAAGATAATTATCTTATAAAAGAACTTGATAAAACTAATAAAACTATTAGACATATGACAACTGGAACTGATGAACTTTATCACGTGGTAGGAAATTGGAAAATGCCTAAGTGATAAACAATGCTTAGGATATGATAAAGGAAAGTCACTTGTCTCAATCCTTTTTATTAACTTTTTAAAATTCGAGGAAAATCCTTCCACCTCCAAGTCAAATCCTCCTTCATCTCCCTCAATGGAAAGAAAATTTGAACTCATTTGTCATGACTATGGTGTCAAAGATCACATTCGGCCTTATTGTTTGGTCAAGAACAAGCAACCCCTAAGGTTTATACTTACTTGTTATCATTGTAGAATTAAATGTCACATTCGACCTCAATGCAATTTCTTGAATAGAAACTTCTTTTATTCGAAAAGAAAAAATATAAAAAAGTTTCCACCACAAAAAGCAACCCACAAAGAAAAAGGACCAAAAACTTATATCGAAACTAAGAAAACTAGAGTAAAGAAAATGTGGTCGAGAAAATATGCATACCACTGCTATGCCGTGTACACTGCACTAAAAACTCCTAACTCCAATATGTAGTACCTTGATAGTGGATGTTATTATCATATGATTGAAGACAAGTCGACAGTTGGCCATTTTCTTGACCTTGATAGTGGATGCTCTTACCATATGATTGAAGACAAGTCGATGGTTGGTTATCTTCATGAAAGTCGAGATAGTATGGTCACCTTTAGTGATTAAAATAAGTCGAGATCTTAGGAAAAGAAATTGTCAATATCTATGGATTTCCTACAGTGGACAATGTATTGTATATTGAAGGATTGAAAGCTAATCTCCTTAGTAACAGCCAAATTTGTGATAATAATCACCATGTCCAGTTTAAAAATGATAAGTGTTCATGTCTAGATAAAATTGAAAATTGTATAATACAAGGTTTTTGTACATTGGACAATTGTTATTGCATTATTCCTGGTGATTCCCTTGTATGCAAAAATGCAAAGTTTGATGAGATTCAATTGTGGCATCAATGCTTAGGTCATGTGACTTTCGTGACTTGTCAAAAATAACTGGCAAAGAGCCAATCATAAGTGTACCTAAGCTAGGATAGGTCAAAGGAAATATTTGTGGACCATGTCCAAAAGGGAAACAAATTCGTTCTCACCACAAAAGACCAAAATCGTAGTTACTACCAGACCTTTAGAGTTAATCCATATTGATCTCATGGGTCCTTCAAAGACATTAAGTCTAGGAAGAAACCAATACATTCTAATTATGGTTGATGACTATACCAGATTCACATAGATTGATTTTTTCAGAGAGAATTCTGATGTACATATCTCATTCAAACACATTTCCAAAAGGATTCATAATGAAAGAGGCTATGCTTTCTCATGAGTAAGGAGTGATCATGGAAAGGAATTTGAGAACTCTGAGATTTAAGGTTTTTGTCTAAAAAGTGAAATCAAGCATGAGTTTTCTGCTCCTCGCACACCAAGGCAAAATAGTGTTGTTGAGAGGAAGAACATAGTTGTTCAAGAAACGGCACAAACTATGATGCACGCTCATAAAGTTTCTTGGAACTTGTACGCTGAAGCCATAAATACTACGTGCTATATTCTTAATAGGGTGTATCTTAGACCAAACACAACTCCAACACTCTATGAACTCTGGTTTCAAAAGAAACCTTGTTTCAAATACTTTTGAGTCTTTGGTAACAAATGTTACATCTCAGAAGATAGAGAAAATCTTGGAAAGTTTGATACTAAGAGCAATGAGGGAATTTTTCTTGGATTTTTCTAAAAGTAGAGCTTATAGAGTGTTCAATCTTAGGACAAATACTATCATTGAATTCACAAATGTAGTGGTAAATGACTCAAGCACATCAAAGTTTGATGAGAGTGAAGAAATGTATGAGTTTGAGGTAAATGAACCACAGCTCTCTTAGTTGTAATAAAGAAGTTGAACATGCTGCTTCTATTCCCATCAAAGAACCTTCAACTAGAGTCGAACTAGACCATCTCTTTGATAAAGTCATTGGAGACTGATGACTCACGCACATCAAAGTTTGATGAGAATGAAGAAACGTATGAGCTTGAGGTAAATGAAACCACACCTCTTAGTTGTAATAAAGAAGTTGAACATGTTGCTTCTATTCCAATCAAAGAACCTTCAACTAGAGTTGAACTAGACCATCTCCTTGATAAAGTCATTGGAGACTGGCAAGATAGAATGAAAACCCATAAGAGAGTACAAGATGGGTTATCATATGTGTGTTACACTTCATCCTTTGAACCAAAGAATATTAATGAAGCTTTGTTGGATGAAAATTGGATTGAAGCCCTGCACGAAGAGCTTGATTAGTTTTTTAATAACGATGTTTGGTTCTTGGTACCTAGATCTAATGATATGAATTTTCATTGGTACTAAGTGGATCTTCAAGACACAAATGATGAAAATGATACCATTATAAGAAATAAGGCTAGGCTTATAACATAAGGGTATATTAAAATTGAAGAAATAGACTTTGACGAAACTTTTGCACCAGTAGCAAGACTTGAATCTATTCGTCTACTCTTTGCCATTTTTATGTCACATGTAATTCAAGTTATATCATATGGATGTAAAGAGCGCATTTTTAAATGGGTTTCTAAGTGAAAAAGTCTATGTTAAATAACCCATGGGTTTTGAAGATCCATCTTTCCTCCCACCATGTGTTCAAACTCTAAAAGACACTATATGGTCTAAAACAAGCCCCAAGGGCTTGGTATGAGATATTAACTTATAACTCATAGATACATGATTCATTCGATGGAGAGTGGACCGAACTTTGGTCATACAAAAGATTGATAAGAAAATTGTGATTGCACAAATTTATGTAGATGATATTGGGTTTGGATCCACATCTGGCTAGCTAGCTCATTACTTTGCTGAATAAATGAGTCATAAATTCGAAATGAGTATGGTTGGAGAATTGAACTATTTTCTTCGCCTCCAAGTGAAACAAATGCACGATGGGATATTCCTATCCCAATAAAAGTATGAGAAACACCGTATTTATCTTTAACACATTTGTCTCATAAAATATAAAATTTTCTCATTCCAAGAGTATAAATAAGGCGTAACAGCCACAACTCATATGCTCCAAAATGGTATAATTAAAGCTTAACAATCACAACTTATTATATTCATTTCTCACTTATAATTTCATTTAACATGACCAAATAGTCGTCTATCTCATGACCGGGAGTTTCGACGGTACAACAACCTTAATTCTCAATACATGATATGCACGCGATGGAATGAGGGCCACTTTTCAAGCATAAGTGGTATGTGCATCACCCATGAGTCATAACTCGCAAAATATGTCTCGTAGATAAACACACCCCCATATAGGGCACCTCCCTATTAGGGGTACTAATACCCATATAGGGCAATTCCTCATTAGGGGTAACTAACACCCATATAGAACAATTATACACAGGTCGAATACCCGTAATTACTTGAAAAGTTGAAATAAAAGTATTTTATTAATATAATTCATCTTTCATACACGTGTTTCTTCTAAAAAATATATATAGCACATTTGAATTATCAATGCATTTGAAAGTAAAAATCTCTTGTTATCATTCACTAAAATCTCATGATTCAAAACAAGGATGTAGAAACATTTTAGAAGATATCTCACACAATCATTATTCATAATAACATCTAAGCTCTCTCACCTGATTCAGGTGAAACGCAAGTCACTTCTTCAAAAGTGATAAAGCTCTAGCCTCCGACGTCAAAACTCTGGTGCTTAGTAAGCAACCAAAACACGTCATAAACGTAAAGCACCAACTTCTATTGTTAAAAACTGAAAGATTTGGGTTTTTGGATTGGTTCTACAGTTAACGGCACCAAGGTTAAAGCTCACTTTTTCACCTATTAACACACTGTTTGAAGTTTTGGACAGTCAAGAGAAGATACGAATAAAAATATCCAAACAACTCTGAATGCACTGATTTTGAACCATAGATAGTTTAAGACGTCCTCTAACGTTTTTATGAGTAAAACGTTGCCATAATCCCATTGTAAATGGTGTTTTGATCTCTGTAAGAAAACGTGTCGAATCTGACCACAAAGATAGATTCTGTCCACTATGTTTGAAAATAACTTTAACCTATCAAACGGTACTAAAAATTTCTTAAACTTTTCTGGTAACTAAAATAATATGTTGGGAACATTCTTCTTGATGAAACTATTTCCAAAAGAAGTGTCTAAAATATGATTTTACCCCATTCAACAAACTATGATAGAAAGTGCATAAGTTTGGAGGACATTTCATTTACCAAATTCCAACCAACCAAATGATCTCAAATAAATTTCATATGAAAGACACCTTCCATATCTAACTCCAAACTCCAAAATTAGGTCAATACGATTTTTCTAGAATTAATTACAAATGTTTAAAGTAGGACCTCACTGTTGGAAAAACTTGGAGCAGAGCTTGTAAAAGCTTATCTTGGTCCTTTGATCACTTTTCATATTAATGATCAAACTTTTAAGGCTAGATCATTCATGGTACGTCAAATATTATATCCACCAGCCACAAATAAGAGATGAAACACAGTCCTTCAATATACCATCACAACACAAGCACAAGTCATTTGGCTCAACTAAGGATCTTAGGTTTATTTTTTATTTATTCCAACATTGTTTCATTTGTGTTTTTGTTTGAGTTCTTTAAAGATTGAGGATGCGGAGTGGATTTTTGATGAAGAAAGAAGAGTTTAGATGAGTTTCTTACTTGTCTCTTTGGACCTTAAAACTAGGAGATGTAATTAGCTTTTAAATATTTTATTTCTTCTTCTTCTAGGGACCACGAAATTTTAAAGGAAAAAAGAGGGTGGGGTGGTATTCTATTTATTAAAAAGGCTAAGGGTTGAAATTACTAAAATGCACCTAATGAAACCTACCACAGAAAGCTTGATAATGCAAAAGAAAACAAAAGAGCACATTTCTCCATGCATGCCTGGCCATATATTTTTTTTTGAATAACAACAAAAAAATTACTCTTTTATTTTATTTGAAAGAAAAAAAATCTTCTTGTGGGCACTTCTTTGATTTTGGGCCTAACATTTAATTTTTTTGCTATTTGGCTTAGAAGTTAGTCTTTCTATTTAACATAACATTAAAATGGTGTCACTAATATAATAATGCTAAACCATCTCGGTATTTAATTAACTATATCATCTCAGTTTTAAAATCAAGACGTATCCAAACGAGATTATAAGATGAGATTTTTAATCTTGGTTTTTGATCATAATAGTGAATGTCAAATAATTGAGATGAAAAACTATAAAAATCGGGATTTAAAGTTTTAAGACCGTTATTGATAATATGAAAAATTGAGGTTGAAACGTATAAAATCGTGATTTTTGGTTTTTTAATCTTGATTCTTTACCGTGATAAAAACTGTCAAATAACTGAGATTAAAAGTTCAAAAATCGAGATTGAGATGTATAAAATCGTGATCGTTTAAGTTTTTCAATAATGGTTTTTAGCTGTGATAAATCGAATTATCCATCACAGTAAATAACTGCGATAGATTTTACCTACTGTTTTTTTTCCTCATATTTTCTTCGATAGACCTATTACATTCGGTAAACCTGCATTATTTTAACAATCTTACTATCATCCAACCTTGCAATCACAACATTAACAATTAACCATACATTACATTAAAGATGTTCTTCAAAAAAGATCGTTCATACAAAATTAAAATTTTAATTGAGTATACTGCAACAAGAACTACAAATTCACAATTTTGGTACAAATTAAAAGAGTCAATTCTATACCAAATTAAACCCAGTTTAATGTTTTCAACTATTTAAGAAATATTACGTTGCAATTCTTCTTTTTTTTCATAGCACATTCTGTACCGTTGACCAACAAAAAGCTTCAGTCACAAAATCCACTTCCCCCAAGCACATTGACAGTAAATTTGTTCTGAAAAAAAAAATCTGTTTTCAATTGTTAATGGCAATAAAACAAATTCAAGAGAATGTTGTAGACAACGAAGAAAACAAAATTACTAAAGCAAAATGGCTGAACCAAATTCAAGGATATATATCTATATATATACATATATAATGTATATCAAATTAAATTGGCAAATGCCACAACCCTATATAAACTATAGTTAACCTGTACCAACCAAGTATTACCTTTCCAATGTTTAAAAAGAAGGCAAGAATAGAATGCAACACAATGCATGAATTATTCACCTTTTTCTACTAGTTAAAAAAATAGTATGTTAACTAAAAATAATACTACTAAACCAATAAATAATACTAAGAACTAAAATTGAACTTATATTTTGTCAGCATACAAGAATATTGATAGTTTCGTAAATTTTAAGAGCACTTAACAAAAAATATTTTAATTTATTAATAAATAAATGAAAAGTTCTAATCATGATGCATAAAAATCTTCAAACTTACGTACTGACTTTCAATGCATGGGTTGATTTCATCATGGACTGAATCAAGATAATACACGGTCATCAATTATGGATAAATGACTAACAATAGCTAATGATAGCTAAAATTGATGAATCACACGTAAGAGCTCAAATAGTTCAAATGCACGAAATAGTATCAAGAAAAAGATAATCATCCAATAGTTCAAATGCTTGTTCTGGTGTAGAGAAAGATAAAAAGTAAAGATATCATACTCTTCCCTGGTCGAACAAGACTTCACAAAATTCTCACGTTTCTTTTTTTTTCATCTACCAAAATGCAAGCATTTTTTGCAAATTCTAACACGCGATTTGCCAGTGACAATCGAACATGCACCTACTTTGAGCAAACAAACTTTCACTCATCTATCAAACAATACAATGATTCACATCCATCAAGGGCTGGCTTAGTAGACATATCTCCTTTGTGCTTTGTTGATTTAGCATCTAATCATTTCTTTACCTGTAATTTCGGGTGCTGTGATGGTTCATGGAAATAGTTGTAAAACAAGAGGCCCCATGTACAAATAACAAAGGGATCCATTAGTTTACATTTTCTTTGAGGAGAGACTCAAATTTAGAAATAGTTCAGCACTTTCAATCAAAATACTACGTATGTGAGTATGCAGTACTAGTCTCATAACCACCTCAAACACTGATAAGGACTAATGGCAAAGAAGATCAGTAAACAGAAAATAAAAAGAAAACTATGTTAGGGACTAATGGCCATTTTGTAAAACACATACTCTAAATTTAGAAAATAAGGCTATTTTAACAACAAAACAGAAAATTTATACTCAAGATGCAATTGGTTGCTTCTCTTAAATGAATCAACTTCAATCTTTTCCTGTCCACTAATCTCCATAACTATACTTTTTTTTTCTGCTATTTTTAATGGACAAGTCCTTTCTACAATGCATGACAATGAACCAACTTGTGCTTTATAAAAAAAATCTCATCACAAAATATAGAATCACAAAAGTTACAATAATTTGATAGTAGAAAAAGTGAATGCTGCTTCATGGTTTCACATTTCTGTCATGTAAGTTCATATGTTTCTTTTTATAATTTTATTTATCAACTAATTTTCTCTAGATCTCTTTCCAAAGGCTAAAACCTTTCATGAGGGATTCTTAAGATAGAGTAGGTTCAAAATCAAGAGGTGATGAAGCTGGTGCTCCTACTGTCACAAATAACAAGGTGCCAAGCAGATGTGCTTAATTGACATCTCCAGTTTCTTAATTAACAATAGAATTTCAATGTTAGATGATTCAAAATTTTCCATCTTTAGGCAATTTTCATTTTTTATCATACTTACGCCACAAAACTTACTTGAAATTTCATATTTTTAATTATCAACGGCTTAACTCCAAATATATGGAGGTTAATGATGATTATCTCATCCAAATAGAACACAAAATGTGCATTATGACATGTTAAATAGGAAATCTGTCGGAATATTAAACTTGATATTAAATTGAGATTTCTACACATTTTCTAGAAGATATTTTGGAATTCATGTTCGTGCAGATTCAGGTTCATGTATGTAGGGTCATAATTATGTTCATGTATATGTATTGAAAAGTCATGTTTATATTCATGTATGAGATACTTTGGAATTAGGAGAATTAAATAATAAGCTTATCCAATCTAGCCTATAAATACCTATATGTACTTTCATAGTTTCAATCAAGTTAGAATAAACATTCAAGTTTCATAGTATTCCTCTTCCCTCTCTCTCAATCTTCTTACCTCTCTTGTTAGTCCTTGAATTTCCAACAAAGTGGTATCAAAGCTAAGGTGTTTTGCAGTAAAGAATGGCAACCAGTTTGTCGGGATTTCAATTTCCTTGACTTACCAAAGATAACTTCGATAGTTGGGCATTCCGAATGAAGGCTTTAGTTGGATCCCAAGATGTTTGGGAGATTGTAGAGAAAGGGAATGTAGAGCCACAAGATGAGTCCACTTTGAGTCCTAATCAAAAGGACGCCTTGCAAAAATCCAGAAAGAAGGATCAACAGGCTGTCACACTCATCCATCAGTGTTTGGATGATTCTACTTTCGATAAAGTAGATAATGCAACCACTACAAAATAGACATGGGAGATTCTCAAAAATTGTCATAGATGAGTGGATAAAGTGAAGAAAGTTCGTCTTCAAACACTCAGATGAGAGTTTGAGGCTCTTCGTACGAAAGAATCCGAGTTCGTTTTCGATTATTTCTAAAGAGTATTAATTGTGGTGAATCAAATGAAAAGGTATGGTGAGAATTTGAAAGACGTTCGCGTGGTAGAAAAAATTCTTCGCTCTTTACAGCCCAAATTTGAGCATATTGTGGTGGCTATTGAAGAGTCAAAGGATTTGGAATCTATGACGATAGATCAACTCTTGGGATCTCTACAAACTCGTGAGGAAAGACTAAAGAAAATCACTAATGAGGCCGTGGAGCATGTGCTGCATGCAAACAAAACTCTCTTTGAGACAGAGTGAAGAAAGACAAGAAAAAGGTGAAAGAAGTCAAAGAAGCAGAGGACGAGAACGAGGACGTGGACAAGGAAAAGGTGAAAAGAGTGATTGTGGCTCATCCAGCAATGATTTTGCAGAAAGAAGTCCAATCTCATCCTCACGTTGGCATGGAAGAGGAAGAGGAAAAGGAAGCCATTCAAAATCGAATGAGAGAAGGTACGATAAATCTCAAGTACAATGTTATAGTTGTCATAAATATGGGCATTGTTCTTGGGAATGTCAAAATGCTACTAATAACTTTGAAGAAAAGGCTCATCTAGTTGAAGCAAAGGAAAAAGAAATAGAGCCTACCTTGTTGATGGCTATCGAAGGAAATGAAGAGCGAGAAAGAAATCTGTGGTATATAGACAACAGCGCTAGCAATCATATGTCCGGCAACATAAGTAAATTTGTGGAGGTTGATGAATCTTGGATAAGTTGTCACTTTTGGAGACTCTTCGAAAGTACCAATTATGGGAAAATGTACGATTTTAATTCGTTTGAAGAATGGCGATCACAGAATCATGTCAGATGTATATTTTGTGCCTAAAATGAATAATAATATTTTAAGCTTGGGCCAACTCTTAGAAAATGGATATGAAGTTTACATGAAAGACCATTTTCTTTCTTTAAGAGATGAAATAAATACTTTGGTTGTTAAAGTTTCAATGACAAAGAATAGAATGTTTTTGTTAAATATTAAAACGGATGTTGCTAAGTGCCCAAAACTTGAATTTTGGAGGATTAAAGTTGATGGCTCAAAAAAAGATGGCACATGGCTTGCCTTCTATTAACCATCCAGATCAGTTGTGTAAGGGGTGCTTAGTTGGAAAACAATTCCAAAAGTCCTTTCCAAAAGAAGCAACTACAAGAGCGACAAAACCACTGGAACTTGTGCATACGGATGTTTGCGGTCTAATTAAGCCATCATCTATTAGTAAGAATAACTATTTTTTGCTTTTTGTTGATGACTTTAGCCAGAAAACTTTGATTTATTTTTTGAAGAAAAATTCTGAAGCTTTTGGAGTTTTTAAGAAATTTAAGGCATTAGTTGAGAAGCAAAGTGGCTTACAATTAAAGTTTTGAGATCCGATAGAGGTGGTGAATTCACATTAAATGAGTTTAAGAACTTCTATGAAGTTAATGGAATTCATCGTCCTCTAACAGTTCCAAGATCACCACAACATAATGGTGTTGCCGAGAGGAAAAATAGATCAATTCTTAATGTGGCAAGAAGTATGTTGAAGAGTAAAAGTCTGTCAAAAGAATTTTGGGCAGAAGCTATTCTTTGTGCAATTTATTTGTTAAATCGTTGCCTTACAAGAAGTGTAGAGAATATAACGCCATAAGAAGCTTGGAGTGGAATAAAACCAAATATCTCACACCTCTGTATATTTGGAAGCATTGCATATGCTCATGTTCCAGATCAACAAAGGTCCAAGATGGATTCTAAGAGTGAGACGTATATTTTCATTTGCTATGATTCAAACTCCAAAGATTACAAGCTTTACAATCTTACCACCAGAAAAATCGTCATCAGTACAGATGTGGAATTCGATGAAGAAAGTACATGGGACTGGAATATTGAAGAAGGAGAAAATTATGAGTTCTTTCCCATTTTTGAAGGAGAGCAATCATTTTTTGGAGAACTAGGAGAACCTTCAACACCTTCATCACAAGCATCGTCTTCTCATCATGAACCATCTTCATCTGAAGGAAGCTCTAGTGAAGAAGGCCATGAAAGCTGAGCCTCAGTGAACTTTATGAGATAACAGAACCAATTGATCTCTTTTATCTACTAGGAGAAAGTGAACCTTTACATTATAAAGAAGCTGTACAAGACGAGAAGTGGCGAAGTGCTATGGATGAGGAGATTAAATCCATTGAAAAGAATGATACTTAGGTCCTTGCTACTCTTCCAAAAAGGCAAAAAGCCATTGGCATAAAATGGGCGTACAAGGCAAAGAAGAACCCAAAGGGAGAAGTTGAAAGATTTAAAGCAAGATGGGTTGCAAAAGGGTATAGTCAACGTGCCGGAATTGACTACGATGAGGTATTTGCCCATGTTGCCCATTTAGAAACCATAAGGTTGTTGATTTCTCTTACAGCCTATAATGATTGGAAAATTTGTCAAATGGATGTTAAATCTGCATTTTTAAATGGGTTTCTTGATGAAGAAGTGTATATTCAACAACCTATGAGGTATGTGATAAAAAAGGCATGAAGATAAAGTTTTCAAGTTAAAGAAAGCTTTGTATGAATTGAAACAGGCCCCAAAGCATGGAATACCAGGATTGATAAGTATTTCATTGCAAATGGTTTCATTAAATGTCCACACGACCATGCTTTTTACATAAAGGTAAATGGAAATGGAAATGGAGATCTACTGGTTGTTTGTTTGTATGTGGATGATCTTATTTTTACAGGAAATAATTCTATCATGTTTGAAGAATTCAAGAAGGAAATGATTCGATAATTTGAAATGATTGATATTAAAGTTATGGCGTACTATCTTGCCATTAAAGTAAAGAAAATGGAGGATGGCATATTTATTTCTCAACAAGGATATGTAAGAAAATTACTTAAGAAATTCAAAATGGCTGACTATAAGCCAGTAACAATCTTGTGGAATGCGGAGTCAAACTCTCAAAGCATGAAGATGGAGAAAAGGCATATGCAATGTTTTTCAAAAGTTTGGTTGGAAGTTTGTGATATTTGACATGCACAAGGCCAGATATCTTGTTTGGAGTTGAGTTGATCAGTCGCTTTATAGAAGCACCCACCATGACTCAATTAAAGGCTGCAAAAAGGATTCTTCGTTATATTAAAGGCACACTTGATTTTGGGCTACTTTATTCATCTTCTCATGAATTGAAGCTCGTGGGGTATTGTGACAATAACTGAACGGGAAACCTAGATAATAAAAAAGCACTACTGGTTTTGTGTTTTTCTTAGAGAACACTGTTTTCACATAGAGTTCAAAGAAGCAACTGATAGTGGCACTATCTACTTGTAAAGCTGAGTATATTCCTACTACATCATGCACTTGTCATGCAATTTGGCTCAAAAATTTGACGAAAAGTTTGCATTTTGCACCAGTGGAAGCCGCAGAGATCTATGTTGGTAATAAGTCTGCAATTGCTTTGGCAAGGAATCCAGTGTTCTATGATCAAAGTAAATATATTGATATGAGATTTCATTTTCTTAGAGAGAGCATTACAAGAAAGAGGTGCAACTCAAGTTTCTGAAGTCTCATGATCAAATAGCAGACATATTCACAAAGTCTCTCAACTTAGAAGATTTTTACAAGTTTCAGGTATTGCTTAGAATAACTAAAAAAAGTCAAGTTTAAATGAGGGTGTTGGAATATTAAACTCGATTTTAAATTGAAGTTTTTATACATTTTTCAGAAGGTCTTTTGGAATTCAGGTTCATGTTCATGTATGTAGGGTCATAATTATGTTCATGTATATGTATTGAATAGTCAAGGAAATATTCATGTATGAGATAATTTGAAATTAAGAGAATTAAATAATAAGCTTATCCAATCTAACCTATAAATACCTATGTACTTTTATCGTTCCAATCAAGTTGGAATAAGTTCCTCTCTCTCAATATCCTTACCTCTTTTGTTAGTCCTTGAATATCCAATAAAATCACCTATCAAAAAAATGAAAAGAATATGGGCATATAAAAAAGATGAAAGTGTTGTATTCCAATGTAACAAAACAATCAATAAAAAGGAAATTTACCAATAGGAAATTCTGCATATCCACTTTTCGTTCGCATATGGCTTCTTTAATCGATTGACTATGCCATAGCACTTTGACCAATGGAATGAATTTGCTCCGCAGGACCTGTTCTTTTCTGTCCAATATTTGTGCCAACTTTTCATACGTAAAGTCAGGCTTGAGGTCAGTAGGTTGTACTATCATTATATGGAAGGAGTCTGGAATGTACTTCTTTAGTATCGAGACATGAAATACGTCAGGCAATCTTGACATTAAACCTCCAATAATGTAAAGAACGAACCTCCAATCAAGAATAATGTTATTGAGATGGTGGTTGGTATTAAGCTCTCCGTGGATAAGTTTTAACACAATTATAGCATTCACTTTCACTTCTGCACATTAATAATTCTCTTATCAACAATTAGATTTAGGAGTTGTTTGATAACCCAATTCAACACTTAATATTGATTGCATTA
>JAOTRH010076414.1:0-17520 GCA_034768845.1 Heliamphora exappendiculata | reverse complement strand
ATATAATATTTTAATATTTTAGACTTATTATATTTATAAAATATATATTTTATACATATATTAATATTTTAAAAAATATGTATTTGATGTAATCGGGGGCAGGGTAGGAAAAAAAAGGGTAGGGAGATCAAATACCGTCCCCACCCCGTTTGTTTTCGGGGACAGAGAGAACCCTACAAAGTGGGGCAAGGACGGGGTGAGGTCGGGGCGGGGCGGGGGAAATTGTTATCCCTAAGTCCTGGCGTGGAATTCATGATACTGTTCTGGAAGTACTTGGGGTTAGGCATTTGCATTGCATTCATCTGCATCACGCACTCACTCCCCTTTCCTTACATGTGCTCATCCTGTTGAAAATGATAGTTTGCCTATATCTTTGTTCCCTTAGCTTTGCATTGGGCGTTATACGATATGTATTGTAGAATATCTTGTCATAAGTTTGTTAGACGGTTTAGGGAATTTGCTTATGGGCTCCGGCTCACGGCATTCGTGCCACATGTGAAGAAAAAGAACAGTTCGAGGATGGTGGTTTTGTTGAGGGAGGAGATTTTGAAGAAGGGGGAGTGTGGCAGGAGCAGGGTAATCCCAACGATGCAGTTTGAAGAAGTAGAATACTTACTTTTGATCTTTCGTTCAGTTTTTCACGGACATAATGTAACTTTTGTTAAGTTTTCTGGATGACTGTACTTATTAAGTATTTTGAACAATCTCTGAACCGTTAATGATATAATAGTTACGTTATATATTTATGAACATTCGGCTAGAATATGTCTCTTATTTATAGTTACATGTGTCCCGACATACCCAGGGAATGGGGTGTCACATGTTTCGGTTCATTTTTCGATGGCTTACTTGTCAGCAAGTAAAGGCAAAACACCAGAGATCGGTAGCATTTTTACAGCCATTGCCAATATCTAAGTGGAAGTGGAATAATTTCACGATGAATATTGTATCTAGACTTCCTCGATCGCTGGAGAGACACGATGATGTTTGGGTTGTGGTTAATAGATTGACGAAGTCTGCATACTTTCTTCCCATTTGCGTGAAAGATTCGGTGGACAGATTGGCTAGGTTGTATGTCCGTGAGATAGTCCGGCTACACGGAGTAACTGTGACTATTGTTTCTGATTGAGACCCGCACTTTACGTCACGCTTTTGGCAGAGTCTTCAGGTGATTTTAGGGACGAGTTTGACTTTCAGCACTACATTCTATCCTTAGACAGACGGTCAGTCTGAGAGGACCATATAGATTTTGGAGGACATGTTGAGGGCCTGTGTACTTGCTTTTCGGGGTTCTTAAGATCATCTACTGTTGGTAGAGTTCGCATACAACAACAGTTATTAGTCCAATATTGGGATGGCACCGTATGAGGCTTTGTGTGGCAGGTCATGCAAGTCACCTATGTGTTGGACAAATGTTGGAGAGACCATAGTTTTAGGACCCAACTTGGTGTGAGAAACGACAGAGAAGATTGCTGTGATTCGCCAATGCTTGGTCATAGCGCATAGTCATCAGAAGAGTTATGCTGATCAGAGAAGGAGACCATTAGAGTTTGTAATGGGGGACCATGTGTTTTTGAAAGTCTCGCCATGTAGAGGTTTGATGAGATTTGGCCGTAGAGGGAAGCTATCACCGCATTTCATTGAACCATTTGAGATCCTTGACAGGATTGGAGAAGTAGCATATCGTATGGCTTTACCACCTCAGTTGGTGTCTGTACACAACGTGTTCCACGTTTTCATGCTTCGAAAGTATGAGCCTGACCCTTCACATGTTCTAGATTAAGCTGAGTTGCAGGTGGATGATGATGTTACATATGAGGAGTGACCTGTGAAGATTCTGGGCAAGAAGGAGCAAATATTGAGAGGGAGGACCATTGCTTATGTCAGGGTCCTATAGCTTCATCATGGTGTTGAGGAAGCGATGTGGGAGCTCGAGTCTGGGGTTCGTACTAGATACCCGGAGTTATTTGGCTTGTAGCCATGTCTAAAATTTTGGTGGCAAAATTCCTTAAGGGGGGAGAGTTGTGAGACCCGATTTCGTTTTATTTTGTGATATATATCTATGTTTGACGTGTTCTTTTTCGTTATATGTATATCCATGATGGTTTGTTTATACTTTATTGTCGTAGAACAGCATGTGTAGATGTGTTTTACGTTTTTTTGGATTTCGCTAAGGCTTGTTTGGCTAGTGTTTGGGTTGAAAAACTTATTTTTTAATGCAAGGGTCATTTTCCCAACAATCCAACTAGACTGGTTAACCCAGTGGGTTGGGTCAACCGATGACCCGGGTAGGTCAGTCGACTCAGTTGTGTCAGTTTGGCCTTTTTCTCATCCAGTAGCCTCCATCGGTCGACTGAGGGGGGAGGTTCAGTCAACTGACCTCCCTTTTTGCCGTGTTCTATAAATACCCAACGCCTAGAGATATTTTCAAAAGCTTTGCTTCTTGCCTAAGCTTCCTATTTTTCTGCCTTCTCTCTAGACTTTTGAGGGCTCGGAGCTTAGTTTTTGACGATCATCTTGTGGATCCTTACTATCCAAGCTGTTAGTTTCGCATCCATCCAGACAGATTCTCATTCTAACGAGGTTCATTTTTTGAGATTTTGAGTTTTAACTCACTAAGATAGGATTCTAGATTATGTTGTCTTTAAAGGGTGCTAGCGCAGTTATACACTTTTTCACCAGTTGAAATACTTTATATATCATGTTTTATGTTTAAACCTTATTTATTTGGATAAAAAGCATGTTTTTCATTTGTATTGGTTTATCACATGATATTGGACTTGTGGATATCTAGTTTTCAAATTGTGGTGTTGAAAATCGTGAATTTGTGAAAATCTCAACAATCTATATTTTGGAGGTTTGGAGCTAACCATCGGGGTTGAGTCTCAATTTTGAAATATTTGGTTAGAAAATGTGAAAATATTTTTAAAATGTTTTTAAAATGTTGTTTGATCTCCATGTTTGATGGATGGATCTTTATACATGTTTAATGTATAATCGTGGAAATATTTTCGTTGTCGAGTTACGGGTTGATTTTTAAATGATTCTATAGATGTAATGGGATAGCAGGTATTAAGTGGTGGGTGCTTTGTACCCTCGGGTTTTGGGCCCGTAAATTAAGCAGTTACATTGTGGTCACTTCGTATAGAACTTGTCATTTCCTAGCAGGTCTTAAATGATTCAAGGATAGGTAATGGACATGAATCTATAGTTGTTACCTTTGTCCCTGTTGAGACAGAGTCGGTACATATGATTCATTTCTCTTTCTTCGGTGTGTGATTTGAGTAGAAAGTAACGTTTTGGTTATTGTTTTTCTTTAACTGTTATACGTCATTCGCATTGGTGAATGCTTGGTTTTGATGATGAAAAACTTAGGGTTTATGAAGTAAAACCTTTTAGGCTCATGTGGTTGAGTCTACTTGCTATATGATTGCATATCCTGTTTTACTGCATTATAATCTATTTCTATTGGGCTTCGACTCCCGTGTGGGATTTGTAAAACCTTTTTCAGGTGTTGATGATCATGTGGAGTTGATTTAGAGGTGCTCGCGGTGGCAGAAGGCTTTATTTGGTTTTTCTTTTTGTTATGGATATGTAGCCCAGCATATGTTGCCTGTCTCTGAAGGCGTGTCTTGTTGTAAGTCTCGAGGCTATATTTATACATGTTGGAATAATATGTATGTATGTTGTACTTGAAAGATAAACCTTGGACACTCTTTTAATTCCAAATACTGTATTATTTTTGGATGATTATTAAACCCTATCTTTTTCTACAAAATAGTGATTTGGTGGACTTTTCACGTGATCCTAATTTTTAGCGCGTGACAGCATGTCAGTACTTCCCAACAATTACAGACACATGACACAAGCTATTAGAAATCAAAAATGGCGCTCCCGAGCGAGAAACCTTCCACAACTTCTTCGAGTGCCATTGCCGACAAATAGATGTGATGTCCTTCTTCTTCTTTTTAAGTTATGGAAAACACATGTAAATTGCGTGAAATCTGGTATGAGTGAAACCAGAGAAAGAAAGAGAGGGAGTAAATCTATTGTGAAGTATGGCTGTCGAGGAAGTCAATTTCTTTATCGATCTCTGCAATGATAATTTTGTCTATAAAATTACGGTTTAGCTAACAATAGCCCAGTAGGCGTTGTTTAAGATTTCCATACAAACTATTTCTATTATTTTTTTGGATCAATGTAATCCATTAGCCAACATTTCTTAATATGACCATTTTAACCTTTTTATACTTTACTGCAACGTAATTCCTTGGCCTACTATTTCTATAAGATTTGCTTGACTTATTGTACTATAAGCCCCTTGTTTGGATGTCTAATTTTTTTTAAAGAGGTTTAATTTTCTTTTTTTAAAAAGATAAAAAGTGAGATTATTTGAGATAATTTATTTAGGATAGTTTTTTTTTTGTACTTTTTATTGGAATGTCTATTATACTTTTAAATTTTGCTTTTAAGTTATAGTGTTTCAAATAGTGATATATTTTTTAGATTTTTGATAATAGAATTGCCTTTGAATAGATGGTATTATAGTTTT
The DNA here is from genome assembly GCA_034768845.1 of Heliamphora exappendiculata. Lineage (NCBI taxonomy): Eukaryota > Viridiplantae > Streptophyta > Magnoliopsida > Ericales > Sarraceniaceae > Heliamphora > Heliamphora exappendiculata. The sequence goes on along the minus strand of JAOTRH010076414.1, from coordinate 12,968 downwards.
TTGATTAAAAAAATTGTGTTTAAGATGTATATAAATTTTTTTTTCTTAAAAAAATTTAAAAAAAAGTTAGTGGATATTTTAGACAAGCCAAATACTATAGCTTAAAAACTATTCTTCTTTTTTTTTTTAACAAAAAGTCAATTTTTAAGAAAATTCCACATAGGAGCTCATAAATCTAAATATTGATTTAGAAATATATATATATATATATATATATATATATATATATATATGTGTGTGTGTGTGTGTGTGTGTGTGTGTGTGTTTTGATAACCTTAAAAAAAAAGCATAATATTAGCAAGGACAAATTCTTCTACTTAATGACTTCTCATCTTAATTTGAGCCCAATCTGTTCAACAAAATAACTATATATATATATATATATATTGCAAAATTACTTTTCATCATTCTAATGGAATAACCATATACAAAATTTATTTACATTGCAAAAAGTACATAGAAATGTATCTTAAGATGTTGAAACAGCTTCTTCTAACATATGCGGCAACTTTTTCTTCAAGGTAGCTTCCCAATATCTTTAGACATTTTGAATTAAGCTGAGATCTTTCAAAACCCAAAAGAAAAAAAAATTCCAACAGTTTCTAAAAGTACCTTCAAAAAAGTCAATAAACATTGTCACTACATGAAATCAAAATATGATAAGCATATCAACCAATAAAACCCGCAAAATTAATTCAAAATTTAAAAATCAAGAATATTGTACGTTACCTAATCCTTAGAGAAAATATTGGATTCAAGCCAATATCACTACCTGAAACCTTCTTCTTTTTTCCTTCTAGGAACCATTGGAAAATCAAATATTTTTTTCTCAAAACATGTGGTAATGTTATGACCAATTTTCTTCCACAATTCACAAGTTTCAGTTAGCTTCCCTGATTTTCTACTACCTTTCAATCGCTTTGTTTTGGGGCATTCTTTTGTTTTCGAAATTGGAGGACAATAGACATTATCCATCACTTTACTTGATAAAATTTTCTCTTCTAACATTTGTGATTCTTCCTCACTTGATACTTCATGACACCAACGTGATGTTACATAGATGGTATTTTATAACAATCCTTATGAAGAAACACACTTAGAATATGCCGGCAAAGAATTTCACAAAATTCAAAATGTTTGCAACTACATGTCGTCGTTTCATCATCCCAAAATACAATGTGCTTCTCGATATTTATTTCATCATGATGTTTTACTACAAACTCAACCATTCTCATGGAGTAGCGAATATAAAGTTGCTCTTCCGAACTCCTCTTGAAACTTCTTAAAAGAAATGGTGTAAGAACACCATGAGCTTGCTCTTCCAATAGTGATATTGTTCTCAAAGCAGAACCTTTCTATGTTTCCAATATTGTGTGATGCAATTGTCATTGTCGGATATTTTCAATAACAAGATCAACCTAAATAGTTATAGACATTTATTATTGGAAACATAATAAGAATAAGAAAAGAAATAAAAATAAAATAAAACTTACTAACCTGTTTAACAAATTGGCTCAAATTTGTATGAGAGCTGATAAATCGCTTTACAAATGCATTTATACTTTCTAATCTTCATGTAGTTGTCATTCCTCCAAAGAAATAATCACATAGATAATAATCACATAGATAAGCTGGCACAAAAAATTACTTAATTTCATACAAACCAATGATGTGCTTGGTAGTATGCAAATTATACTTGAAGATCACACGAGGCCACTGATGTTCGAACTCTTTGGACGTGTCCAAGTGATATAGCTTATAAAAATCAGCACACCATCCTTGATATTGATTTCGAAGAATAGTAGTAAACCAACCACTAAACTTGATCGTAATATGCCATATACAAAAGCTGTGTTTTGTAAATGGCAATTCCTTCGCAATTGCTTCAGTTATCCATGGGTCTTGATTGATTAGAATGGTTTTGGATTGTTTCTTCATAAAAATTAAGAAAGTCTGCAAATTATTAAAAAAATAGAAATATATATTAGAATTTAAAAATTCAATTATAAAATATCTTCATCAACTATCGAAAAACACTTGTTGTCTCATTTCGGATAAGTGCACACCCAAACAATATTATTTTTCTATGATTGTTGATTCCCACGAAAATGCCAAAAGGCATTTGATATGCATTAACCTTGTAAGTAGTGTCAAACACAACAACATCTCCACATTTTTTATACCAATCAAAAGAATGGTCTAGAAACCAAAAAATATGTTCCAACTTTCCTTCTTCATCTACTGTAAAAGCATATTAAAATTTGCAATTTCTTCTTTTGTAACCTTTCAATGTTTCAAAAGATCCATCGTATCATTAACTTCATGCTTCTTTCCAATTTGAGTAAACAAATTACGCACGTCTTTTTCCAAAAATGGTAAATAATCATGACTGATATCTTTTTCAAATTCCATAACTCGCATTATTTGTCTAACTGAAAGACCTCCTTCTTTTAATAGAAGAATATGCTCTTCATGCTCCCTTAATGATTTTTTGATTTGTTGGAAGAAATAGAACTTCTGAAGGATTTAATAATTCATGATTGTGCTCTCTCACAAACTCAGTGATATGCTATTCTTCTGGAAAAATATCAAAAGATTTTCTTAAAGTGATGTGAACTCGAGCTTTGCATCCACACTTCACAGATTTTCTATTTCTTTGTTCTTTGGATGGATCAACTAGTTTCAACAGTACTTGTCCTTCAGATTGACAACAAAAGTCACGTCTTTTTACTTCTCCTTTGACTTTGCTAGTGCGATATTTTTGAATTGAAAATCCATTCCTACATGCATATCTTTTATAACAGATAAAAGCTTCTTCCGCATTAAGAAAACATTGACCAACGAAAAGATCAAACTCATATTTCATCAAATCATCTTCTGTTGAACCACCAATTTCTTTTGGGTATTCAATTACTTCTAATGCACTATTGTTAAACTGAAATATGCTTTCTTCATCTGTAGGAAGCTCATTTAAGTCTATATCAAAAATTTGTGCATCCATTTTCTTGTAATTTAAGATATAATATTCCAAGAAAAGAAAATCAATACATTTATCAGATATTTTACAATGTAAACTAATATTCAGAGCAACTTGTTTTTTTAAAAAAAATAACATGAAAAGAAAAAATATATACCAAATCAATTAAGGAAAGTACAAAACCGCACTGGAGTTATATCAAATTTATCAAGAACACAACCTTCCTATTTTTTTCTTAAACGCTACGCCGAACAATATTTGCATCATCAAAATTTGGGTCTGTCTCAACAAAATACAATACCTAATTTGGGTTAAAATTGGCCCAATTCAATCAAGAAAACTCCAATACATAACCAAATGCTTAGCAAATAAATAAGGAATCACTTACATTTCATAAAGAAATCTATCATGAAGCATATCTTGAATCAAAATTGTCACGCCCCGACATCCGGGTCACACGAAAGCCCACCAAAACACCCATTTATGAAAAATAGGTTTTTTTGCAGTTGAATATCAAAATAAACAACATTTAGATAAAATTTTTCATAGTTCAACTCTCATAAAACTGTAAATCATGCAATCTCATACATGAATAATAGTATCACCTCAAGGCGTACAAAATCCAGCCATCACAGGCATTACATGTAAAGGTACATGTACAAAAATAGAAAAAACTACAGCAAGTCCTCCATCACCTCTGCAACTAGGTCAACTCGTCATAATCACCTGAAAGTATTTTTCAAAAAATCTCACACCGTGAGCCGAAACCCAATAGAACATAGATAGTAAAATTGTAAAGCAGGCTATGTAATCACACACACGCACAGGCTCAACCATGGGAGCCAAAAAAGTTTTTCTCTAAAAAAAACCCACAATTTTCCATCAAGCCTCCACGGGCCTCAAAAAAGGTTTTATCTCATAAAATCCATGTTTTTTCATCCTTCAAACTATGCATATCATCCTAACAGATATCATGCCATAGTTAAAGAGAAAGCTGTAAACAAATAGTAAGCTCGACTCGGGCCATACGCAACCGAGGAGAAAAGATGTAAATGTAATCCTATGAACCGACTCTGTCTCACAGACAAAAGTAACAGTTATAGACTCTCGCCATTACCCTGAATCCATAGGCTTGGTAATGACAAGCTCTATACGGAGTCACAACAACGTACTCAATTTACGGGTCATGCCCGAGGGTCCAGAGCACCCACACAACCACTCAATTTAAGAGACCTGAGCCCGAGGGTACATTGCACCCAATACACTCAATTTACGGGGACTAACCCGAAGGTACAGAGCACCTACGCTGTGCAGGTTTTTGGACTTACACCGAGGAGCAATGAAAGTCTAACTCAACCAAACCCACTGTCACGATACATCTGGGGATAACATTTAAAAACCCACAAAACAGTTTATACACCACATGTATAAAAGAGATCCCATCCAACAAAGTGGAGATCAAAATCCATTTCCAACAAAACGTTTAAAATATGAGACTCAACTCCGCGGGTTAGCTCCAAATCTCCAAAATCACGTTTTCTAACATTTTCACAAAATGCCTCGTTTTCAAACCTCCTTTTGAAAACATGGGTACCACGTACCCGAAACACTCATATAATCGAGAAAAGGCGTAAAAACCCCATGTTTACCCAAAATCAAGGTTTAAGCATGAAAATCGCATTTGATGTATTTTCTACCTGGTAAAAACACATGAAATTACATAAAACACCCTCAAAATAGTAGTAGGTCAAGAATCCTACCTCAGAGAGTCAAGAACTCGACGTTCCAAAACTGAACGACGTCAGAACGAGAATCGGTTCGGATGGATGCGAAGTCCTCGGTCCCGATAACAAGGATTCACAAAGGAAACAACAAAAACCCAAGCCCTTGGGCCCACAAATCTATAGAGAAGGAGAAGAAAAGGAAAACTTAGGGCTGAAGAAATGTATTTGTATCAAAAATCACGCTACTGGTCCATTTATAGAAAACGGAAAAATGCACTGTTCAGTCGACCGAACCATAGGGTTCAGTCGACTGAACTTGACCCCCCAGTCGATCGAACCTCCGAAAAAAGCTACTGGAATTTTGGGTCTTGGTTTTGTGAAGGAAAACATGGTTTTTGGGCCAAAACAAGCTAAACACCAACCAAACGAGCCTCTACCAAACCCCAAAAAGCGTAAAACACATCTACACATGTTGTTCTACAACTTTAAAACATAAACCATGCATCGATGTGATCGTATACTGGAATCAAACACGTCAAATATAAACACATCACAAAATTACAAGGTTCTAGGTCTCACAACTCTTTCCCCTTAAGGAATTTTCCCCCAAAATTCATAACAAGGTCACGAGGTAAACAGGTCGGGATATCTAGCACGCATCCCAGACTCAAGCTCCCATGTCGCTTCCTCAACCCCGTGATGAAGCCATAGGACCTTGACATAAGCAATTGTTCTGCCCCGTAACACTTGCTCCTTTGTATCAAGGATCCTCACTGGATGCTCCTCATAAGTGGCATCCTCATCAATCTGCAGCTCAGCCGAATCTAACACATGAGAATGATCAGGCTTGTACCTCCGTAGCATAGAAACGTGAAACACGTTACGCACTGATGCTAACTGAGGTGGAAACGCCAAACGATAAGAAACCTCACCAATCCTATCAAGGATCTCAAATGGTCCAATGAAGCGCGGCGATAGCTTCCTGCTACGACCAAATCTCATCAAACTTCTACGTGGCGAGACCTTCAGAAACACGTGATCTCCCACTACAAACTCCAACAATCGTCTCCTCTTATCTGCATAACTCTTCTGACGGCTCTGAGCTGTCAGTAGGCGCTAGCGAATCACAGCAACCTTCTCTGTTGTCTCCCATACCATGTCTAGTCCCAAGACTGTGGTCTCTCCCACATCTGTCCAACATGCGGGTGATCTACACGGTCTTCCATATAAAGCCTCATACAGTGCCATCCCAATACTAGATTGATAGCTATTGTTGTATGCAAACTCTGTCAATGGTAGATGATCCTCCCACGAACCTCTGAAATTAAGGACACAAGATCTCAACATATCCTCCAGAATTTGTATAGTCCTCTCAGACTGGCCATCCGTCTGGGGGTGGAAAGCGGTACTGAATATCAAGTCTGTCCGCAAGGCCTTCTGAAGACTCTACCAAAAGTGCGATGTGAAACGCGGGTCTCTGTCAGAAATAATGGATACTGGCACTCCATGCAACTTGACTATCTCTCTGACATACAACTGACTCAGTCTCTCTACTGAATCCTTCACTCGAATGGGGAGAAAGTGTGCAAACTTCATCAACCTATCAACCACAACCCATACGGCATCGTGTCCCCTAGGTGACCGAAGAAGTCCTGACACAAAGTCCATCGTGACATGCTTCCCACTTCCACTCTGATATAGGCAAGGACTGTATCAATCCTGCCGACTTCTGATGCTCTGCCTTTACCTGCTGATAGGTGAGGCATCGGGAAACAAACTGAATCACATCTCTCTTCATCCCTATCCAATAGAACTTACAACGTAAGTCATGGTACATCTTCGTGCCTCTAGGATGCACGGCGAGACGAGAATGATGACACTCACGTAAAAGATTAGCTCGGCATGACTCTGGCACAAATAATCTGCCTGCAAACGTCAGACTCTGATCAGAACCCACAATCCATCCTGCTGTATCCTCGCCACTAGCCACGCGATCTCGTATCATATGAGCCTCCTAATCCGTCTGTTGGACCTCTAGCACACGTGCTATCAACGCTGGTCGAGTAACTATAGAAAACAAGGTGGCACCCGTCTCGATCTCCCTGAGGCACAAATCAAACTCCCCAACATCTGCAAGCATGTCCCACTCACGTATAGCCACAGAAGCTAACGATCCATGATATCTCCGACTGAGCGCGTCTACCACCACATTGGCCTTCCCTGGATGGTACTACAAATCAAAGTCGTAATCCTCTAACAACTCCATCCACCGTCGCTGGCGCAAGTTCAGGTCCTTCTGCGAAAATAAGTACTTTAACCCCTTGTGATCGGAGAAAACCTCAAAATTCTCACCATACAAATAGTGACGCCATGTCTTCAAAGCGAAGACCACGGCTCCCAACTCCAAATCATGCGTAGGATAGTTTCGCTCATGCGTCTTCAACTGTCGAGAATCGTAGGCTACAACCTTACCCTCCTACATCAGCACACATCTAAGACCATCGTGTGAAGCATCACAGTACACAGTATAACCCAAACCTAGCTCTAAAATGATCAATACTGGCGCGCTAGTCAACCTCGTCTTCAGCTCCTGAAAAGCTGACTCACATGACTCACTCCAAGCAAACACGACTCCCTTCCGCGTCAGATGCGTCATCGGTGCAGCAAGTCTAACAAAGTCCTTTCCAAACTGCCGGTAGTAACCTGCTAAATCCAGAAAACTACGTATCTCAAAGACACTATTCGCTCGCTCTCAGCCGGTCACAGCATTTGTCTTTGACGAATCCACAGCTACCCCATCTGTCGACACTACGTGTCCTAAAAATCTCACCTCAGTCATCCAGAACTTTCACTTCTCGTACTTCGTGTACAAGCGATGCTCTCTCAAAGTCTGTAGGACGATCTGCAGGTGGTCCTCGTGTGCCTCCCTGGTGGGTGAATATATCAGAATATCATCCATAAATACTATCACAAAATTGTCCAAGTACGGATGAAAGATCCGGTTCATCAAACCCATGAACGTAGCAAGTGCGTTCGTCAGATCGAATGGCATAACCAGAAACTCATAGTAACCATAGCGAGTCCGGAAGGCGGTCTTCGCTATGTCCTCGTCCCTAATCCTCAACTGGTGACATCCCGACCTCAAGTCTACCTTCGAGAAGCAGCTAGAATCCCTCAACTGATCAAGCAAGTCGTCTATCCTCGGCATCGGATACTTGTTCTTCACTGTCACCTGATTCAGCTTCCTATAATCGATACACAGATGCAAAAACCCATCCTTCTTCTTCGCAAAAAGAGTAGGAGCTCCCAACGGAGAAGCACTGGGGCGTATAAACCCCTGTCTAACAACTCCTGCAACTGTACCTTGAGTTCACGCAACTCAGCGGGTGCAAAGCGATAAGATGGCATAGATATGGGAGCAGCTCTGGGAACTAGATCAATAGAGAACTCTACCTCTCGGCTCGGTGGCAACTCAAACAGATCAACAAGAAAGACATCAGAATAGTCGCACACCACCGGAGGTAACTCTCCGCGAACTCCAACCTCCTCATCCAACATGAGAGCTGAGAAAAGGGCACCCAGGATGCCCTGGTTCTGCACAATGCCTCGTATAGACCTCAAACCCTCTTCTCGATCTCCTACAAAACAAAAACAATCTCCCTTCGATGTACAAATCGTCACCCTCCGTCGATCGCAATCGATAAAGGCACGATACGTGGTCAGCCAGTCCATCCCTAAAATGACATCGAACGCAGTCATGTCTAGAATAACAAGGTTGAACTCTAAGTAATGACCGACGACCTCCAACACACAGAATCTACAGACAAGACTCAACTCCACGCTCCCACTGACTGGGGTCTCTACACACAAGGTACTACCCAACCAATCAATTTCCAACCCCAAAGCAGATGCAAAAGCATATGATATAAATGAATGTGATGCTCCGGTGTCGATAAGAACACTGGCCCATGATCTGTAGACTAGAAAGGTACCTCTGATCATGGACGTGGTAGCAGCAGCATCAGAACCAACCGGTGCTCTAGAAGAACTGGGCTTTGCAAGGACGTAAGCTCTGGCTGGCCCACTGCGGCTCTGAATTGCCGACTGCACTAAAGCTCCTCCCTCTGTAAAACAGGACGTCTGAGCTCTAGGCTGTGAATACATCTGTCTCCCCTGGCCTGATTGAACTACTGGTGCTCCTACCGTGCTCTGAATGCTCCCACCCTGAGGATAGTTCCTTCGGATGTGCCCAGACTGCCCACACTCAAAACAAACCACCGGCCCCCTTCCCTGAGCCTGCGACTGCGACTGTGCTTGAACCGGCATGGGACTACGGCACTCTGCTGCGTGGTGTCCTGGCCGCTGGCATCTATGACAAAGCGCCCTCTGATCTGATCATCCCGTTGAGGCTACGGGAGGTATGGATGCAGAAGACTAGGGCAGATACGACCCCACTAATGTGAACTCAGACCAGATGTCCTCCGACGCTTGTTCTCTCTGCGCCCCTGATCTTGTGAACATCCCCCACCTTGCTGTCCCCGAATGTCTCTGTCTCAGCGCGTCTCATTCAAAGTATCCTCCAGCTTCATGGCGGTCTCCACTAACTCTGTAAAAACCTACAACCTGAGTGCGGACACTCTGTCTCGGATAGCGGGTCTCAAACCCCTCTCGAACTGCTTCGCATGGAACTCATCAGTAGGTACAATCTCCTATGCAAATCTAGACAGGCTAGTAAACTCAGCCTCGTACTCAAGCATTGTCATCGTCCCCTGTGTCAAAAATAGGAAGTCCTCTCTGTAGCAATCCCTCAAAGTCGCTGGAAAGTATTTCTCCAAAAATACCTTCGTGAATGCATCCCAGGTGCCTGCCACTATGGTCTTGGCAAACTTCCACCACATGTGAGCACTCTCTCTCAGCTGAAAGGCAGCACATATAACCCTCAGATCATCCTCCTCAATCTGAAGCGAATCTAGAATCCGGCTAACCAGGTCCAGCCACTCAGTGGCAACCGTGGGATTGGGATCCCCAAAAAATGTAAGAGGGTCCAGACGGCGAAACTCACGCATCGCGACCGTCACCCTCGGCTCAGGTATGGACTCCCTGCCCCTAGTGGCCTCAGCCAGTTGCTAGATGGAGCCAACCATCTCACGCAACAGATCTCCCTCAGCAACAGGTCCTTGGGGTGCATTAGCATCCCCAATATTTGGGACCAGAACGTCCCTTCGGCCAGAACCACAGCCTCGACCTCGGCCTTGTCCTCCCCACGTGGACATAACTCTATACGAAAGCAACATAATAGGATAAGAATCCATACAATATGTTATTGCTAACGTAAAAGACAGATGAACATGCTAAAATATAGCCACGTAATATCATGTCATCACATCTCACATGCCGAGGAGAACCAACAAGAAAGATTCGTCCATCTGGACAACCTGCTTAGATTCCTTGCTAGAAATCGCGTCCGTAAAAAGCGTCTCTAACATGGCTCCCAAGTATGTTAACCCAAACGCCCGAAAGCAAGACTAATCAATCCTAAGGTCCAACCTTCATACCCACATATACACCACAAGCTATCATGCTATGTTAGAAAAATGCTGTAACACATGCAATCAAGCGCACATACATCCTCACAAGGTGATGTACCCTCTTTCCCATGGCTCATTGGTATTCGAACCCAGAGCTCTGATACTAAGTTGTCACGCCCCGACATCTAGGTCACGCGAAAATCCACCAAAACACCCATTTATGAAAAATATGTTTTTTTTGCAATTGAATATCAAAATAAACAACATTTAGATAAAATTTCCCATAGTTTAACTCTCATAAAACTGTAAATCATGCAATCTCATACATGAATAATCGTATCGCCTCAAGGCGTATAAAATCCATCCATCACAGGCATTACATGTAAAGATACATGTACAAAAATAAGAAAAACTACAACAAGTCCTCCATCACCTCTACAACTAGGTCAACTCGTCATAATCACCTGAAAATATTTTTCAGAAATCCCACATCGTGAGCCGAAGCCTAATAGAACATAGACAGTAAAACTATAAAGCAGGTTATGTAATCACACACACACAGGCTCAACCACGGGAGCCAAAAAGGTTTTTCTCTATAAAAAAAACCCACACTTTTCCATCAAGCCTCCACGGGCCTCAAAAACGGTTTTATCTCATAAAATCCACGTTTTTTCATCCTTCAAATTATGTATATCATCCTAACAGATATCATGCCACAGTTAAGAAGAAAATTGTAAACAAACAGTAAGCTCGACTCGGGCCATACGCAACTGAGGAGAAAAGATGTAAATGTAATCCTATGTACCGACTTTGTCTCACAAACAAAGGTAGCAACTATAGACTCTCGTCCATTATCCTGAACCCATGGGCTTGGTAATGACAAGCTCTATACGAAGTCACAACAACGTACTCAATTTACAGGTCATGCCCGAGGGTCCAGAGCACCCACACAACCACTCAATTTATGGGACCTGAGCCCGAGGGTACAAAGCACCCAATACACTCAATTTACGGGGACTAATCCGAAGGTACAGAGCACCTACGCTGCGCACATTTTTGGACTTACACCGAGGAGCAATAGAAGCCCAACTCAATCAAATCCACTATCACGGTACATCTAGGGATAACATTTAAAAACTCCACAAAACAGCTTATACACCACATGCACAAAAGAGATCTCATCCAACAAAGTGGAGATCAAAACCCATTTCCAACAAAACATTTAAAAGGTGAGACTCAACCCCGCGGGTTAGCTCTAAATCTCTAAAATCACGTTTTCTAACATTTTCACAAAATGCATCGTTTTCAAACCTCCTTTTGAAAACATGGATACCACATTCCCGAAACACGCATATAACCAAGAAAAGGCGTACAAACCCCACGTTTACTCGAAACCAAGGTTTAAGCATGAAAACCACATTTGATGTATTTTCTACTCGGTAAAAACACATGAAATTACATAAAATACCTTCATAACAATAGTAGGTCTAGAATCCTACCTCGGAGAGTCAAGAACTCGACGTCTCAAAACTGAATGGCGTCAGAACGAGAATTTTTCCGGATGGATACAAAGCCCTCAGCCCCGATAATAAGGATCTACAAAGGAAACAAAAAAAACCCAAGCCCCTGGGCCCACAAATCTAGAGAGAAGGAGGCGAAAAGGGAAACTTAGGGATGAAGAAATATTTTTGTATCAAAAATCACGCCACTGGTCCATTTATAAAAAATGGAAAAATGCACTGTTCAGTCAACCGAACCATAGGGTTCAGCCGACCGAACCCAGAAAAACTAGTTCGGTTGACCGAACTAGACCCCCTAGTCGATCGAACCTCCGAAAAAATCTACTTGAATTTTGGGTCTCGATTTTGTGAAGGAAAACATAGTTTTTGGTCCAAAACAAGCTAAACACCAAACAAACAAGCCTCTACCAAACCCCAAAAAGCGTAAAACACATCTACACATGCTGTTCTACAACTTTAAAGCATAAACCATGCATCGATGCGATCTTATACTGGAATCAAACACGTCAAATATAAACACATCTCAAAATTACAAGGTTCTGGGTCTCACAAAAATATACATACATACATACATACATATAAATATATTATCAATTAAAAGCACAGGCCACTGCTTTGATCACCAACTGTTGTTAACATATTCAAGAATGTGCACTCATTCTCATCAAAATTTTACCAATTCTTTCATGAGAAGATAGAAATTAAGTTTCGATATAAGCATTATGCAAAACAAAGACAACAAGCTATGATGATGATCAGATTGACCCAAATTGTTCCCTCAAGATCTTGAAATTTGACTATCGAAATTAAACCCCACCAGTTTCAACTAGACAAAAAAGGGCTACAAATAAGTGTTTGATGGGTGAATTATATATATATATATATATATAGAGAGAGAGAGAGAGATATATATGTTCGTGTGTACCTACCTTCTTTCATCGAAAAGTTGTATTTCCTCTTCTACGACACAAAAGAGTTGTTCTGGACTCAAATTTTCATTGAATTGACAAAGAGTTACACATAAAAAGTAAATATTTGGAGGTAGTCAAGAGCACAAAATGTAGTATCAGATTGGGAGAAAGTTCTCGCCAAATAAGAATAGAGTTATGTCAATTTGATTATTTGAAAAAAATATTAAAATTAAAATTGTTAATTTGTATAAAAATACTTTTTGTCAGACTTGATTGGGGGGGGGGGGGGGGGGTTGCCAATTAACAAA
>JAOTRH010076383.1:0-17521 GCA_034768845.1 Heliamphora exappendiculata | reverse complement strand
TCATTGGGATCAAGCTTGTACGAGATCGGAAACAAAGAATGTTGGGCTTATCACAAGCAAAGTATATCGATGATATCTTTCCTCGTTTTAGCATGTAGGATTTTAAGAAAGGTTTTCTCTCTTTCAGGCATGGAATCACTCTATCCAATGATCAGTGTCCTAAGACACCTGATGAGATAGAGAAGTTTAAGACGGTTCCTTATGCTTCGACAGTAGGAAGCCTCATGTATGCTATGCTTTGCAGTAGACCTGATATCTACTTTGCTGTTGGCATGGTTAGCAGATATCAGTCTAATCTAAGGCAAAAGTATTGGACTGCGGTAAAGAATATAATCAAGTACCTGAAAATGACTAAGGATTATATGTTAATTTACCAGACAGACAGTCTAGTACCTTTTGGGTACACAGACTCAGATTTTCAATCAAACATAGAGCTTATATCACAAGACAACCTTGTAGATCATTTACAAAGAGCTTACCGGCTAAAACTTTTGATAGTTATGTACAGGGCATGGGAGTCAGATGTATGGCAGTATGATTTTGAGTATAAGTGGGAGATTGTTGGGTTGATATACTGAAATTTATGTTTTTAGTATTTAATTTAATTTTAATAAAATTAATTTTTTATTTTATAAGAATCTTTATGAGCAATGTATGCATATAATTTATTTATTATGCATGGATGTCCAATATTCTGTATAGTATTTAATCTGGTGTGTAGAGTACGGCTTACACACAAAAGATCAAATTTTAGGTTCTTGCAGAATACAAGTTTTATGTTCACAGTTTATATGAAAATGGACATACCATTGGCACGACTGTGGCATAGTGTTTTAGTAGGCATGTCTTGGTTATAGGGAATAGATAATAGCGTCGTCTATTGTTCTGACTCTCTGTACTAGTACACTTTGTGTGTATTGAACGGGACATTTGGGGTAATTAATTTTATACTGACTATATAAATTAATTCACACCCCAAGGTTATTATGAATAGTGCTTATCCTCTTAATCCTGAAATAATTATTAATTTTCATATATTTAATATTCATTGGTTTTATTCGTTAGAGGGTACGATCTTATATGGGTTTATATTCCCGATGAGTTGAATAGCTGCATTATTTATATGGCAAATATTAATTATTAACGGAATCCATGTACCGAAAGATCGGGATTGACGATACCCCCTTAAGAAAGCTTATAAGTTTTGACCGGGGCAAACTCTGCAAGTGGATTTGATTATCTGGCAATCAAATAAGTTAAGTGGAAGGATTTAAGGAATATCATGATGCCGATTAAATTAAATTGTTGTTCTACATACGATTAAAGCAATAACCAACGCATCAAATAAACATTACAAAAATAAAATGGAACCGGCTCTCACAACATGGTTCAGTAGAGAGCAACATCTGTTCGATCAAAGATGGAGAGGCACCAAAGAGGCACACCAGTCGTTCGGCAAAGGCTTAGAGTGGCAGAGAGGATCAACCGTTGGATGGACAGAGAGGTGCGAGCGTAATCGTTGGATCAAATACATAAAAGTTCCATCAATATTTTGGCATCTTATATAATTGACTAGAAACACCACCATGCTTCTATTACGCTTCTTATGCGCACAGGACTCGTCAGAACTTTTATCAAAGCCATAAGACTTAATGGCTTGATCAAATCGAGTGTTCCGAGACTTAAATGCCTGCTTAAGTCCAAAAATGAATCTCTTAAGCTTGCACAATATGTGCTTCTGTCCCTTTACTACGAAATCGTCTAGTTGTACCATATAAATACACTCGTCATGACTTCTGTAAATCTCGATTTTTGGGCTGAAATCCTCATTTTCTGTTCTCTCCTCTCTCTAAAAGCTTGGGAGCGAGCTAGGGTTTAGTCTTTGGGAGTCCTTGAGGGTTTCCATGTTCGTGGGAGTTGGAGATGTTGCTGTTTCCTTGCACGAGCGGCCGTTGGAGAGCATGGGTAGGCCCTAGAAGCTCCCTTGAAGTTGCGTGTGTTGAGCTTTGGTGAGTTGGAGCTCACGCGAGGCTTGAATCTTGATGATAGATCTTCTTTGAGGTAGGATCTTGACTACTCTTTGTAGCTTTGTGTTGAAGTTTTTGAAACTATATTAAACCCTAGTGAAGTGTGATATGTGATATAAAGAGAAGTATGAATCAGTGGGGGTTTTTGTATGGGTATCTTTGATTACATGAATATGAGTTGTTGATGAAAAGCTAAGAGGTTGGCAAAAATGAGAGGATGTTTTGAAAGTATAAAGATATAACTTTTCTCATACATTGATGATGGTGGGTTGGTTTCATGGAAATGTGAAATGAAAGTGTTGAAACATATGTTTAATTAGATGTGTGAGTTGAAATGTTGAATGAGTTGATAAGGTGAAGTTTTGAAAGAAAAGAATAAAATAATTTGTGAACTTTGGGGTTTTAAGAAATGACTATCCATGGTTTTAAGAAAATATAGTACAAAGAGATTTTTGGATTGTTTTTGCTTTACACAAAAACTTTGGCGCCTCGAGGGAGGTTTGGAAATGGTTTTTCTCTCTTTTTAAAGGTTATTTCTTATCTAAAAGGTTTTAAAGAGGTGCTACAAGGCTTGTTAGTATTAAAAATCAAGTTTTTGGCTTAAAAAAGATCTGGAATAGGACAACTCGATAGACCGATCGATCGATCTATTGAGCGGTCTTTTGGTATTCTCGGTACTCTTGTACAGGTAAGAGGCCGATCGATTGGTCTATCGAGCGGTCTTTTGGTATTCTCGGTACTTTTGTGCCGGCAAGACACCGATCGATCGGTCTCTTCATCGATCGATCGGTCTAGGTATTTTCTAAATTTTTTGATGTTTTGCTTAAAGATTTAGCTTTTAGGAACTTAAAACCTAACTTTTGGATTATTCATCATAGTAGTTAAACCCTCGGTTGGGCGTATGTCAAAAAGGTTTTGAATTCATAATTTGTTTCATTTTGAATCGTGTCGGTTAAATAAGTTTGAATGGATATTCTTTACAAAGTGGGTTATTGAAGAGTTGTGATTTGGCATGCTCATATTATAACATAAAATTCCAAGCCTTGGAAAGAATAAATGAGTTTTTAAATGTATTTGTACATACATATGATGCATGGTTCCCTTTCAAATAATATCATTACTATTGAATTAAATTTCGTTTTGATACGTTATGAAATTGCTCAAGAATATGAAAATCATGAGAACTTACGTGTTAAGGTGATGATGCATAATGCATAAGCTGTGAAAGTAAAATTTGAGTACCTAAACGAAATATGATGTGATTATAGTTAAGTTAATATTTATGCTGGTGTTTAGTGACATTAAGTAATGATGTGAACTATGGGAAGCTACATACTGAAACTATTAACTTGAGTTGAAACCCCATGGTTGAATGTGAAATTTGCATAATGAGGGGCTGCGGTCCTGCGGTGAAAGCCCGCGAAGATTCATGCATAATGAGGAGCTGTGCTCTTGCGGTGAAAGCCCGTGAAGATTTATGCATAATGAGGGGCTGCGGTCCCGCGGTGAAAGCCCGCGAAGGTTTACGTTCGAAGGTTAAATGTGAAATTGAGCACTTAATTTTTAATGAACTGTACGGATTAATGTGAATAAAGGAATGAGTTAAAAAGGGGACATTCGTGGGCGTGGGCGTGTGTGTGAGTGAAAAATGACTTGGTGAAACATATATTTGTTTATATTTCGGTTACACCCATCACACCTCACAAATCATGCATAATACTTGATTAGTCTTTATCCTACGAGCTTTGGCTCATGTGTATATATCCAAAACATTTCAGGTTTCAAGGTTCTAGGACAATATTAGGGCAAAGGATGCATGTGGATGAAGGGGCAGAGGGAAGATCTAGTTTTCTTTGTATTTACACTACATCATGATTGCGTAGAAAGTGAAAATGGATGATTGTAATAATATATGTATTGTAAAGGAACTCTTGAAATTAAAGAATCTTGTTTGGCCTTTGCTACGCATTCGTATTTTGTTAGAAGACAATGTTTTTATTATGGTTGTTAAAGGAAATTGGGTTGAGTTTCTGGGTTCCCGGGGTTCGGGACGTTACAGAAAATAAGTACAAACTTAAAGCACACTAATTCACTCTCAAAGAATTATTACTTGAAGCTCAAAGAGAATTTTTTGGTATTTCTCTCAAAAATAAGTAAGAGAATAAGAGATTTTAGAGCATAAATGTAAGCACAAGAGAGAATGGAATGCAAGGCTTGTTGGTGCCTTTGACAGTCCTCAAGGGCTGTATTCACAGGCCAAAAATCAGTACTATCCTTTGGGCTAAATAAGGAAGTTTCAAACTAGCCGTTTCAGTCAAAATTCAAGAATTTGCCTACTCAGTCGACTGACTTAGGGTGTTTAGTCGACTGAACTACCTTCCATCAAAAAACTAATTTTGGCAGAACCCTTCAGTCAACTGACTGAGCTTCCTCAGTCGACTAACCTTTAAAAAATTAGATTTTTTATTTTTGAAAATCTTTCTAAGCTCTCAAAAATATCGTTGTTATTTAAAAATAATTTTTCATGAAACTCAAAATACTTATGGTCCATCTAGGTCTTCCTATGAGCTTCAACCAATATCTTTATGAGATGAACTCACATAGCTCCTAATAAATTTGAAAATTAAATCAATTTTGGTCTTCACTTTTTCCATGAATTTTCTTTACTTGTTTCATGCTTCATGGCTTCCAGGTTTCATCCATAATTTCTCATGAATTGCCTTCACTCGCTTCATGCGTCATTGCTTCTAAGTTTCATCCATGAATTTCTTGTACACAAGCTTAATCCATGAATTTCTTGTACACAAGCTTAATTTGCACAATTAAATACTTAAATTTTTAATCATCAAAAAACGGATGTTGAAACCTTGTTAAGCCAGCATCACCCCCATCAAACATAATTAATTACGGGATCACGGTATGAACCTCCTTTAGGGATAATTCTTGGTAATTTTTAGTGTGAATCACTTCTCCATATGAAGGGTTCATTACGAAACAATTGATTCAGAATTAAATGATGGTATACACTTAGCTGTAAATAATAGTGTCCTCTTTATCTGAATCACTACTATTATTTATTAAACCGAAGCTACGCTAACTATTTAATTTTTCTTGACAATATTTATTGCCTAGATAGTAAAATTAATGGGAATTGGCATGCCTTGACAAATAATTTGTAATATACGTTCTTCTCATTGAGGCATGCTATTCACGGTGTACCAAGCTGTTGACAATTTTTTTTAAATGGTAGAGGGGATTGATTTTAAAATAAAATTTAAAATTTTGCTCATCAATCACAGACGTAAATTTTGCTCATCAATTTTGCTCATCGATGGCTTTCAATCCATTTGCAGCTATACCAAAAAAAATAAACTCACGGGTCCTAATTATATTGACTAAAAAATGAATTTGGATATAACTTTAACTACTGAGGGTGTTCTTAGGAAGCCAAGAAATGTGTTTATTTCTGAAAAAGATTCTTCCTCTAAGGCGAAAGGTTCGAAGAAAAAAAAGATTCAAAAATAGGGTATCATAATTTCTAAGGTAGTTAGTGCGCCACAGACTGGTGTGAAAAAGGCAAAAGGAAGATGTTTTCATTGCAACTAGACATGGCATTGGAAAAAGCAATGTTCAATTTATCTTTAGCAAGCAGAACAACAAAGGTAATTTCTATTAACTAGTTGTGAAATATTTTTAGCTGTGTTATTTATCGGCACCTAGTGTATAGATATGGAAGCTACTAATCATGTCTGCAATTCATTACAGGAGTTCTAAAAAACTCGACAACTTAGTAATGATGAGATTTACCTGCACATGGGTAATAATACAAGGGGTAATAATTGCAGTGAAAGATGTCACTCTCAGTTTTAGTGGAGATAGAATTTTAATATTGAGAGATTATCTCTATGTATCATCCATCAAAAGGAATTTAATTTCTGTTTCTAGATTGGTTAAAGATGGTTATTTAGTTTATTTTAATAACTCTGTGGTTATTAAGGATAATGAACGGTTTATCTGTTTGCTACATTGGTGGATGATCTTTATGTTATTACTCCAATTTCTCCTACGCTATAATTGAATGGATTGAATAATACATCTAATTTACAATTTAAGATAAAGGAACCTTTTTTAATGAACGAAACGTATATTTGACACTTACGCCTAGGCCATATTAATTTGAAAAGGATAAATAGACTAGTTGAAGATGGACCTTTAAGTTCATTGAAAGTGGATGCACTTCCAGTCTATGAATTCTGCTTGGATGGTAAAATAACCAAAAGGCCATTTTCAGCTAAAGGCTATAGAGCTAAAGAACTGTTAGAACTGGTTCACTTTGACTTATGTAGACCTATGACTATCTAGGCTAGAAAAGGTTTTAACTATCTTGACACTTTTATTGACGATTACTCAAGATATGGATACATTTATTTGATGCATCGTAAGTTTGAATGTTTTAAAAAATTCAAATTATTTAAGGAAAAAGCTAAAAAGCATTTGAAAAAATGTATCAAGACACTTTGGTCTGGCCGTGATGGCGAGTACCTCTTTGGAGAGTTTAGGAATTATTCATTAAAGGAGGGGATTACATCCCAGTTGACTACACCGGATACTCCATAGCAGAATGGAGTAGCAGAAAGAAGGAATAAGACTCTTATGGAGATGGTGAGGCCTATGATGAGTTATTCGGACTTACTCGATTTGTTTTGGGGATTTACATTAAAGATAGAAGCTTATATTCTAAACTTGGTACTTTATAAGTCATTACCTTCTACTCCCACAGAATTATGGATGGGGTGCAAGCCTAGTCTAAGACATATTCGTATTTGGGGTTATTAAGCACATGTGCTGAAGGGGAACACTGATAAGTTGGAACCGAGAATGGGAGTCTGTTTCTTTGCTGGATATGCTAGGGGAACGAATGATGATTTATTTTATAATCCTAAGGATTAGAAGGTCATTGTCAGTGCTAATGCCCAATTCTTAGAAGAGGAATATATAATGGACCACAAGCCCAAGAGTAGAATTGTTCTGGAAGAGCTGAGAGGAAATACCAGTAATACAGTAGAAGCGCCACAAGGAGGTGTAATAGATATCCAACTGCCTCGTCGTAGTGGAAGGATTATTGGGACACGTGTAGATCTTGAACTAGATTAGGGTGCTACATTAATATGATAGATTCACAACTAGGGGAGCATGTGGGTAATGGTGCACAGGGTTCAAAATCAGCACAGCGTGTCACATCTAGTACACATATGCAGGTAGTGCCTCGTCGTAGTGGGAGGGTTGTTCATCAACCTGATCGATTTATATTCTTGGAAGAGTCTTTTGACAAGATCCTAGAAGAATTGGATACTAAACCCAGTAACTACAATGAAGCACTATAAGATAAAGATGCAGAATTATGGCAAAGGGCTATGAATTTAGAAATGGAGTTTATGTACTCTAATCAGGTCTGGAAACTTGTAGAACCACTCGAAGGGATAAAATTCATCAGATGCAAGTGGATCTGCAAGAGAAAGAGAGGAGCAGGTGGAAAGGTGAAAACTTTCAAAGTTAGGCTTGTTGTAGAAGAGTTTACTCAAAAAGAAGGGATCGATTATGAGGAGACATTTTTGCCGGTAACCATGCTTAAGTCTATCTAGATTCTCTTATCAATTGCAGCTCATTTTGATTACAAAATTTGGCAAATGGACGTCAAGATAACTTTTCTTAATAGAAGTTTTGACGAGTGTATCTATATGGTACAACTAGACGATTTCGTAGCAAAGGGACATGAGCACATATTGTGTAAGCTTAAGAGATTCATTTATGGACTTAAGCAGGCATCTAGGTCTTGGAACACTAGATTTGATCAAGCCATTAAGTCTTATGGCTTTGATCAAAGTTCTGACGAGTCTTGTGTGTACAGGAAGCGTGATGGAAGCATGGTGGTGTTTCTAGTCTATTATACAAGATACCAAAATATTGTTGAAACTTTTATGTATTTGATCCAACGTTTACGCTTGCGCCTCTCTGTCCATCCAACAGTCGATCCTCTCTGCCACTCTAAGCCTTTACCGAACGGTTGGTGTGCCTCTCTGGTGCCTCTCCATCTTTAATCTAACGGCTGGTGCCTCTCCATCTTTGATCAAACAGATGTTGCTCTCTACTAAACCATGTTGTGGGAGCCAGTTTCGTTTTATTTTTGTAATGTTTATTCAATGCATTGGTTATTGCTTTAATCGTATGTAGAACAACATGTTTAGATATGTTTTATACATACGGGGGTTTGGTTTTGTCTTTTTGTTTGGGTTTTCACCTAGCGACAGCCGCTCAAGTGATGATCTGTCCACTCGAGTGGGCATGTGGCAGAGTTAGGTCGGTGGGGGACCGCTCGAGCGGGGCACTATCCGTTCGAGTGAACAGCCTGGCACGAGATTTTATAAAGACAACTAATGTCTTGAGTGTTGAGCCAAAGCTTGTTCTATAAGTTTCTTCCCTCTCTCTACACAAAAGCTCTACCTTCTCTCTAACTTTTTGGTGGGCTCAGGCTTAGTTTTTGGTGATTAGATAGCAGATCCTTATTATCCTTGTCGAGGACTTCGCGTTCATCCGAACAAAATCGTGTTTTGGCGACTTTACTTTTTCACTGGAGTTCAAAGCTTTGAGTTTTAACTCACCAAGATAGGATCCTAGACTCTCATGTCTTAAGGAGGTGCTACGTGGAATTTTATGCATTTTTACCATTTTAAAATGCATGAATAGTTATTTTACGTGCTTGAACCATGTTAGGTTAGACAAAAGGGTTTTTAAAGTGTTTCATGATTTATTTTCAAAGTTATTGGATGTGTGTGTTCATGATTTTCAAAAGGCAAGTTTTGAAATTCGAAAAGATTTATGTATATGGTTGCGAAAACCTAAATTTAGAGATTTGGAGCTAACTCTTGGGGTTGAGCCTTGTTTTGAAATTGGTTAGCCTCCATGGCTAGATGGAAGATGGTGTTTGGAGAATGTGATCTTTGTTCATGGTTGTATGTATGTAAACTCTGGTTAAAGATGCATTAGTTGGGGCTGCGGTCTTTCGATGAAATCCTGTAAAGATACATTAGTTGGAGCTGCGGTCCTTCGGTGAAAGACCGTAAAGATGCATTGCATAGATTGCATGTGAATCATTGTGGGTAATATATAAAACTATTTTTGAGGCTCGTGTGAGTCAAAATATTCATATCTCTTCACATGAGCATGCTTAGCTTTTAATTCATGATTAATCTATTTCCTATTGGCCTTCGACTCACTGTGTGGGATTTGAAAATCTTTTTCAGGTGATTGTGATCACGAGAGATGATCGAGTGGAGCTCAAGGAGGTGGAAGACTTGTTTTAGTTTTCTTTTGCTATGGGATCATATACTGTTATGTCATGCCCCTAAACTCGGGGTCACGTGAAAATCTACCAAACATCTATTTTATATGAAAATATAGGTTTTCATACATTAAAACCACCTGTTGAAACCAATAGAATGCCCAACAAAGTGTAACTCTCATAGATAAGGACAACAGTTCAACATGCGTACAATATATCGCCTTATGGCGTTGAAAACCTGCCTTCAGGAATAGGCATACCAAAAGGAAAACCATAAAAGTCTTTCGCCACCACAGGCATCACCAAGTTACTCCTCATCCACATCATCACCTGAAATTGGTTTTACAGAAAATTCTCACCCGTGAGCCAAAGCCCAATAAAAACAGATAATAAGTTGTAAAGAAGGAATATGCAATCATATGATTGGAGCGAACTCAACCACAAAATTCAAACAGGTTTTCCATCCAAAACCCTCAAATTTTCCCATTAGACTACACAAGTCTCCAAAAATAGTTTTATTTCATAAAACAATGTTTTCATCCTTCAAACAAGGCATTGCAACAAATGAAAATAAACCACTACAGTTAAGGAAAAACAGTGACCAAAACATCGTTTCCCTCGCAGAATGTACCATCGCGGAATAGAAGAGTATGATCTTATGTACCGACTCAATTACAAGGGGATAGAGGTAACAACTATAAATCCCTGTCCAGTATCTAATCCCCATACATCAGAGGACCGGTTAGATACACACAAGTTCTATACAGAGCACCACGACGAACCACTCAATTTACGGGTACGACCCCGAGGGAGCTGAACACCCATCCGCCTCAATTTACGGGGACTAACCCGAAGGACCTGAGTACCTACGCTGCGCACGTTTCCGGACTTACACCGAGGGCAACTCTTGCCAAATACACATCATCGCGATACATCTAGATAATCTTCTAAAAACATTTCTCAAACTGGTACATTATACATGTACATAGATCCATCCATCACCAGGAGATCAAAACAAAACATATTCAAAATGTTTTCCCCAAAAGAAATTATACAATGTATGTATAAGCATGAGATCCAATCCATGAAACCATGGAGATCAAACTAAAACATGTAAAAACATACACATTTTATGAAAATGTTTTGGGAAGCGAGACTCAACTCCAAAGGTTAGCTCCAAACCTCCAATAAACACGTTTTTCATCAAAATCCCTCCTTTTTCTCAAAACAAACCCAACCTTTTTTCCAAAGGAACCACCAAAAGCCAAAACAAACAGCCACCATTTCAGTCGACTGGACTCCTCCCCAGTCGACTGAAAAACGTACTGGAAAAACACCATTTTCAAATAGAGAACATTTTAGTCGACTGGCCCCACGAGTCCATTCGACTGAACCTCCCAACTCAAGATCCAGTTGACTGAACTCATAGGTCCAATCGACTGAACTTGCCCAGAAAACATTTTAGCTACTGTTTTGTGATTTCAAACATCAAATCAACCCTCCAAACTCCTGTTTTTGATATCCACAAGCACACCCTAGCTTAGGACTTTCACAAAACCTCAAAAGAAACATCCAACACCTGATTTCATCCAATCGAAACGCTAAAAAGAGTTTTAAAACCAAAAATCCTAACTTTAAAACGAAGATGATTTTCATGCGATTTACACGGTGAAAATACATAGGATTACATAAACAACCCTTATACAGCAATAGAATCTGAGATCCTACCTCGTTGGGTTAAAAACCCGATGCCTCGATCTATGTGCAAAATTGGACTTTGCCAAAATCAAAACTCATATGGATGGATGTGTAGACCACGATGTCGATAGCAAGGATTCGCTGTTGGATCGTTGAAAATCGAGCCCCGGGCCCCCGAGAAGTTAGAGAGAAGGCAGAGAGAAAATGAAAGAAACCTAGGAGTTAGGTTTTTAAAAATATCTTTTAAAAAAATATCTAACTCCATATATTTATAGGCCTCCAAAAATATATTTTTTTTTAGTTTTTGAAATTCGCACAGAAACTCTCTACAACCTCGGGAAGCAACCCCTCATGCTCAGATTAACCAAAATAGGCATCGAAACATATATATGCATATTGAAGCAAAAACGCTAAAGCGTGACTAAAAACATAAAATATGCATATAAATCAAATAGGAACGGTACAGGGTTTCACAACTCTCCCCCTCTTAAGGGATTTCGCCCTTGAAATTCACTACAAGGTCACGAGGTGAACAATTTCAGGTATCTCTCACGATCCCCAGACTCAAGCTCCCAAGTTGCTTCCTCAACCCCGTGATGAAGCCATTGAACTTTGACATAAGAAATTGTTCTCCCCCGCAACACCTATTCCTTCGTATCCAGAATCTTCACTGGGCGCTCCTCATACGTGACATCCTTATCAACTCGCAACTCAGTCCAATCCAGCACATGAGACGGATCCGGCTCGTACCTCTGAAGCATAAAAATGTGAAAGACGTTGTGCACATATGCTAACTAAGGCGGTAAGGCTAGACGGTATGCTACCACCCCAATCCTTTCCAGGATCTCAAACGGTTCAATAAAACGTGGTGATAGCTTCCCGCTACGACCTCATCAACCCTTTGCGTGGCGAGACCTTCAGAAACACATGGTCTTCCACGGAAAACTCTAACAGTCTTCTCCTCCGATCAGCATAACTCTTCTAGTGGCTCTAAGCTGTCACCAGTCGGTGACGAATCACTGTGATCACCTCCGTCGTTTCCCGCATCAAGTCGAGTCCCAAAATGGCGGTCTCTCCTACCTCTGTCCAACACACAGGCGATCTACATGGCCTACCATACAAAGCCTCATACGGTGCCATCTCAATACTGGACTGATAGCTATTGTTGTATGCAAACTCTGTCAATGATAGATGATCCTCCCAAGAACCCCAAAAATCAAGCACACAGGGTCTCAGCATGTCCTCTAAAATCTGATTGGTCCTCTCAGACTGATTGTCGATCTGAGGATGAAAAGCTGTACTAAAAGTTAAGCTCATCCCCAAAGCCACCTGAAGATTCTGCCAAAAGCGCAATGCAAAGCGTGAATCTCGATCAGAAATAATAGTCACCAATACTCCGTGTAGTTGGACTATCTCCTGAATATACAATCTGCTCAATCTATCCACCGTGTCTCTCACTCGAATGGGAAGAAAATGTGCTGACTTCGTCAGCCTATCTACTACAAGAGTGTGGAAGTCCTAATACAAAATCCATAGTGACATTCTCCCACTTCCACTCAGATACAGGCAACGGCTGCAATAATCCTGCTGGCCTTTGGTGCTTTACCTTCACTTGCTGATAAGTAAACCAACGAGAGACGAATCGAATCACATCCGTCTTCATTCCCGTCCACCAGAACTGACGGCGTAGATCGTGATACATCTTCGTGCCTCCCGGATGCACTGCAAGACGTGAATGATGAAACTCATGTAGCACCTCAGAACGACACGACTCCGGCATAAACAATCGCCTTAACAACCTCAAACTCTGGTCTGGACTCATCATCCATCCTGTTCTATCTGTCCCACTGGCAATGCGGTCCTGTATCATCTGAGCCTCCTGATCAGTCCTCTGGGCTTCCAACACACGTGAAACTAAAGCGAGCTGTGAAGCAACAGCATATAAGGTCGCACCTCCCACTGTCTCCCCAAGACACATATCAAACTCCCTAACGTCCCCAAGCATGTCCCACTCTCGCATAGCCGCTGAAGCTAATGAGTCGTGAGATCTCCTACTAAGTGCATCAACTACGACGTTTACCTTACCCGGATGGTACTTCAAATCGAAGTCGTAGTCTTTCAACAACTCCATCCATCGTCGCTGGCGAAGATTTAAGTCCTTCTGTGAAAATAAGTACTTTAGGCTCTTGTGATTAGAGAAGACCTTGAAATTCTCACCATAGAGATAGTGACGCCATGTCTTCAAGGAAAAGACCACAACTGCTAACTCCAAATCGTGTGTTGGGTAGTTTCTCTCATGTGTCTTCAACTGTCGGGATCTATAAGCTACAACCTTACCCTCCTGCATCAGAACGTAACCCAATCCCTCATGTGAAGCGTCGCAGTACACTGTGTAACCCAAACCCCGCTCAGGAATAATTAGCACGGGTGCACTGGTCAATCTCCTCTTCAGCTCCTGGAAAGCTGATTCACAAGACTCGCTCCATACAAACGTGACTCCCTTACACGTCAAATGCGTCATCGGTGCTACAAGCCTAGAGAAGTCCTTTACAAACCACCGATAATAGCCTACCAGACCCAGAAAACTGTGAATCTCAAAAACATTCTTCGGTCGTTGCCAATCCGTCACTGCATCAGTCTTCGTCGAGTCCACTGACACTCCATCCTTTGACACCACGTGTCCAAGGAATCTCACCTCCATCATCCAAAACTCGCACTTCTCGAACTTCGCATACAAGCGATGTTCTCGCAGAAGCTGCAAAACAACATGCAGATGCTCCTCATGCATCTCCCTCGTGGGTGAATAAACCTGAATGTCATCCACGAACACAACTACAAAACTGTCCAGATAAGGGTGAAAGATACGGTTCATCAGACCCATAAACGTAACCGGCGCGTTCGTTAGACCGAACGGCATAACCAAAAACTAGTAGTGACCATAGCAAGTCCGAAAGGTGGTCTTCGCTATGTCCTTGTCCCTGATCCTGAGCTGATGATACCCTGACCTCAAGTCAATCTTTGAAAAGCAACGGGATCCCCTCAGCTGGTCAAACAAGTCATCAATCCTTGGCATCAGATACTTATTCTTCACCGTCACCTGGTTCAACTTCCTGTAATCTATACACAATCGTAACGAACCATCCTTCTTCTTTGCAAAGAGAGCTGGAGCTCCCCACGGTGATGTACTGGGCCGCACAAACCCCTTATCTAGCAACTCATGCAACTGCACCTTGAGTTCTTGCAACTCAGCCGGTGCAAAATGGTACGATGGCATAGAGATAGGAGCAGCTCCTGCGACAAGATCAATGGAGAACTCCACATCTCGGTTTGGTGGAAACTCAAATAGTTCGTCTGGGAAGACATCCGGATAGTCGCACACCACAGGGGGTAACACTCCCCGAACCCCAACTGGTTTATCTAACCTAAGTGCAGAAAGGAGAAGACCCAAATCTCCTCGATCCCGGGTGACTCCTGGCATAGATATCAAGCCCTCATCCTGATCACCCCCAAAGTAAAAGCAGTCACCCTCCGACGTACAAATCGACAGTCTCCGTCGCTCACAATTTATAAATGCATGGTAGGTAGTCAATCAGTCCATCCCTAGGATGACATCAAACGTGGTCATGTCTAGAATGATAAAATCAAACTCTAAACAACGACCGGCGACCTCCAGCACATAGGATCTACAGACAAGGCTTAGCGTCACACTCCCACTAACTGGGGTCTCCACATACAAGGTGCTACCCAACCAGTCCATTTCCAACCCCAAGGCAGATACAAATGCAGATGATATAAATGAATGTGATGCTCCTGTGTCGATGAGAATACTAGCCCATGATCTAAAGACTAGAAGAGTACCTCTGATCATGGCTGGTGTAACAGCAACATTAGTCTGGTCTGTCCACCATAACTCTGAGTTGATGGCTGCCTCACCGACTGCGCTGAAGTACCTCCCTCTGCAAACCTAGACATTTGAGCCCTAGGCTGCTGCGGAGCCTGTCGCCTCTATACAGATGAGGGAACATATGCTCCTGTCGCACCCTGAACATTCCTCTCTCTGGGACAGAGTCTACGGATATGCCCGGGTAGACCACACCCAAAACAGATAGGTGGGTCTCTCACCTATGACTGGACGGGTGCTGAACTCTGAGACTAGCCCTTCTGCGGGCACTCAACTGAATGATGTTCCAGTTGTCCACAGCGATAACAGATCAACCCTCTCTACTCTGGCCTTCCTGTCGAGGCCACTGAGAGTGTAGGTGCAGACAACTGAGGCAGAGACGATCCGGCAAAACAGGAACTAGGTCCAGATGACCTCTGGCGCTTGTTCCTACGCCCCTGAAACTGTGCATCTCCACTACTCTACTGGCTCCCACTCTCTCTAATCCTGCGGCTATCTGCCAACGAGTTCTCGACCCAGATAGCAGCTTTCACCAGCTTGATGTACACCTCTACATCCAAAGGGCAACCTTATCCTTAACAGCAGGTCGAAGTCCCCTTTCAAACCTCCGAGTGCGCAACTCCTCTGTAGATACCATCTCAGGTGCGAACCGCGACAGATTCGCGAACTTGGCCTCATACTGGACCACAAATAAATTCCCCTGAGCAAGGGAGAGGAACTCCTCTCAGTAAATATCCCTTGAAGACCTCGGGAAATACTTCTCCAAGAAGACTCTCTTGAAAGCAGTCCACGCCTCATCCACAGTGGTCTTGGCGAACTTCCACCAGTCTCTAACATCTTCCCGCAGTTGGAATGCTGCCAACTTTATATGCAAAGTATCCTCCTCGATATCCAGAGTATCAAAGATGGAGGTGGTCACTTCTAACCACTCAGTAGCCACCTTAGGGTCTAGCTCCCTAGAAAAGGTCAGAGGATCCAACCACCGAAACTCCTGCATGGCCATAGAAGCCCTAGACTCAGGAACCTGCACACTAGCCCTGGTAGCTTTAGCCATCGCTCGCATAGTAGATAACATCTCTTGGACGACATCAGCACCGCCAACGTTAGTACCACCCACTTATTCCTGTGGGGCAGGAATGTTCCCTTCCTCCGGAACCTGAACATAAGCACGTCCCCGACCACGACCCCATGTGGACATAATCCTATAGGAAGTCATATAAACAGGATAAGTTTTCCTACAACATGCTACTACTTAACGTAAACACATAATCATGCTATCACATAGTCACAAAAGATTATGCAAACACGTCTCACATACCGAGGAGAACTAACAAGACAGACTCGTCAATTTGGATAACGTATTCAAATTCCATGCTAGAATACACGTCAGCCAAATGCGCTTTTAACTTGGCTTCTAAACATGTTAAACCAAACGCCCGAAGGCAAGACTCATAAATACTGAGATTTAACCTTCATACCCACATATACCCAATCATCATGCTTAGAAATCTATTAACATGTTATAAACAAGCGTTCAAACACATGCAAACAAGCATACACAATCAACCTCACCAGGTGATAAACCCCTTTTTCCCATGGCTCTTAGGTATTCTAGCCCAGAGCTCTGATACCAAGTTGTCACGCCACTAAATCCGGGGTCACGTGAAAATCTACCAAACATCCATTTTATATGAAAATATAAGTTTTCATACATTAAAACCACCTGTTGAAACCAATAGAATGCCCAACAAAGTGTAACTGTCATAGATAAAGGATAACAGTTCAACATGCGTACAATATATCGCCTCATGGCGTACAAAGCCTGCTTTCAGGAACAGGTATACCAAAAGAAAAACCATAAAAGTCTTCCGCCACCGCGGGCATCACCAAGTTACTCCTCATCCACATAATCACCTGAAATTGGTTTTACAGAAAATTCTCACCTGTGAGTCGAAGCCCAATAGAAACAGATAATAAGCTGTAAAGCAGAAATATGCAATCATATGATGAGAGCAAACTCAACCACAAAACCCAAACAGGTTTTTCATCCAAAACCCTCAAATTTTTCCATCAGACTACACAAGTCTCCCAAAACAGTTTTATTTCATAAAACCATGTTCTCATCCTTCAAACCAAGCATTGCAACAAATGCAAATAAACCACTGCAGTTAAGAAAAAATAGTAATCAAAACATCATTTCCCTCGCGGAATGTACCATTGCGGAATAGAAGAGTATGATCCTATGTATCGACTCAATTACAAGGGGATAGAGGTAACAACTATAGACCCATATCCAGTATATAAGCCCCATACATCATGGGACCGATTAGATACAAACAAGTTCTATACGGAGCACCACGACAAACCACTCAATTTACGGGTACGACCCCGAGGGAGCTGAACACCCATCCGCCTCAATTTACGGGGACTAACCCGAAGGACCTGAGTACCTACGCTGCGCACGTTTTCGAACTTACATCGAGGGCAACTCGTGCCAAATACACATCATCCCGGTACATCTAGATAATCTTCTAAAAATATTTCTCAAATCGGTAC
>JAOTRH010076362.1:0-17523 GCA_034768845.1 Heliamphora exappendiculata | reverse complement strand
CAATAAGAAGATATAATAGAATAAAATCAATCTAATCAATCTAATATTCTAATCAATCTAAATCTAATATTCCAACAGGGCTAACTTATTTTTATAATTTTTTAGTTTAAAGATAAAAAAAGTGCCAACTGATTTGGCTTATTAGATTTTTTTATATATATTTTTTCTTTTTTGTACATGATTTGACATCTACTTTTTTATTAAAAAGTCAAAAATTTTAAAAACTACTAAAAAAATATATCCAAACCTTTAGAGTCTTAATGCTGCTTGCTCCGTTTACTAAAGTGGGAGAGTCATAGTTGAAAATAGAAAATTTCACTTCTTTCTCTCGTTTCAAAATCATACATGAGATTTTCAGCTCAATTAAGCGTCGATAATTAACCGACTTATTTTGTTGATCGGGACAACACACTCCAATTTTATCTTTTTAAAATTTATTTGAAATAATAGCTCTCAATATTGTTTAGGATTTTTTATTAAATTTTTTAATATGTTTTCATTTTTTACTTTTTTTTTTTTAGGTTTTAGGATTTTCTTCCTTATGATCATTTGAGTATTGATTAGTCTTATCATCCATAAATTTCTTAAAAAAATCATGATTAAGTGTTCAATTACATAAGCTTTATTAGATTAGATTGTCGGTGGAGACGGCAATTAACTCATTCATAAAAATATATTAAAAGAAACCTTTAATTCTGTCTCCTTCAAGTTAGTTAGGCATCGATTAATCCCTATGTTTTTGCATAATTAATGCTACGGCATTTCTATGATACTAATTTATTTTATTAAATTAATATTTTAAATAATATAGGATAATTATAACTATTGATATAATAAATCTCACGCACATAAATACTATTTAAAATTTTTGATTAAGATTGTACCATATTATTTAGAATATTTATTTAGTAAAATAAATTAGTATTCTTAATACTATTGAAATAAAAATTAAATTGTATGCATCTTTTTATAGGGATTTGAAGTCTTGCTTAAAAATAAATGGATTAAAATTTTGAACCGTCCATCTTAACCACAGCCTAATAATATACATATAATTAATATTTTTAAAATTAAAATTTCAATGCACATTTTTTGAATATCATTGCACTTTTGTGAATATTTATGCACTTTTCACAAATATTAATATATTTTTTTTTTGCCTATTATTCACTACTTTGATTTTAGTACTTTTCTTCTACAAAAGGCAAATGGATTAAAAACTTGAGACGGCTCGAACCTATTGGCTTTATTTGGGATAATTATTTATTTATTTATTTTATTTTACTTAATTTTGTCTTTAGTGAATATTTTAAATTTGTCTTTAGTAAATATTTTTATCGTTTAGTCATACTATTATATTTTTCGATTCCACTTGTTGAGATGAGTTAAGAAAATAAATTTTTTTGATTAAAATATTAAAATTAGAAAAGATCAAGATAAGCCAAAATAAGCCCATAAACCAACTATTATATTACTTATTTTTGGCTTTAATGGATTTTTGGTTCTTCTCGTCGGGACGGTTCAAAAATTAAAAAAATATTAAAAAAATGAAAAAAATTCAAAAAATCCAAAATAAACAAAAATTACAAAATATAGCTCAAATAGGACCGATTTTCTAATTTACCAAAATTTCGACGTGCTTGAGTTCAGGGATAAACAAATAATTTTAATGCACGAAGACATGCAAATAATTTTTACAATCTCTTGGGAATAAATATTAATTAGATTTTAAAAAAAAGGGAGAATATATAAATCTATATAAATCTTAAAATATTTAAACCATATAATACCACTTATATTTTTTTTACCTTAAATTTAATTAAGAGAAAGCCCCCATTGAACTCCCTCAAATCCGTCTATACACGATCTTTAATTGGACTAAGGAGTAACTAAACTTGTTAAGAAGTGATCTTAAACCGATGATTATATGCCAACATCGATCTAGATACGGTAGTTGTTCGATCATTAAAGACTAGTAAATTACCCGTGTTTAAAAGTACTTTTTAAAATAAGATAAATTAATTTAATTTAATTTTTAAATTGCAAATTAACTAAAAATAAGTTAAAATAGTTCGCAGTCTCTTATGTAGAGACTCAGGACTATTTAAAATGATTTGTTGTTATTGTAATGTGTGTGATGTCTAAAATTAATGTGCATACTTTGTTTGATAAGATCCACACATGAGATTGAAAAATTATAAAAAAAGAAATTGAACTTAAATTATTTTTCATGTGATAATATTTTTATATATTTTATTTGTGTAAAATAGTATACTAATAATTAGTTTTAAAATATTAAGAGAAAAAGAAAGAAACTTAAATCTTCTTTATAAAATTTCAATTAAATTTGAGATATACTCATTTTTCTCTCTCCTTTCACTCTTTTTCACCCATTATATTAAAAAAATATCAATTATTAAAATTTTCACATAAAACAAATGTCATATTAAACCCTCCTCCCTTGTAATATAAATTAATATGAAGTTGGTTTACATCAAGTTGGTATGTAAAAACATCATCTTTGATTATTTGTTTAACGTTTTAATTCGTCATATCTTAGTTCGCCACGATTAAGAAAGTACGCATCTCTTTTATGTCGCCATAGCTCACCAACACATGACATATATGCATCCCTTTCTCTTCTCTCTATCTCTATGTGCATGCATGTTCTTTTATTAATGATAAACAAAAAGTGAATTTTTTCGTATTATTTAAAGGCACATTTCAATATAATTTGACATAAAAATTAATTTAGAACAAAGACGGGTTCGATGACTTCAGAGGTCACGACAAGATATATATAATATTAATTTGACGCCTTTTATATATGAATTTATTTTTATATTTTTCTTATTTTCCAAATTTTTATTTATTTTTTTACCTTTTTTAGATGCAAATTTATTGATTATATTTTTATAATCAAAGTTCTTAACATAACTCTTTCAATTGATAATAGGGGATTTCAATAAAAAGTAAAAAAAAAAAAAATTTTAACACGCAAGTTCCATCAATAATAATTTTAACGCGGAAGGTTCAATTGCGTAATTTCTCCTAAAAATACTATGCAAATAGATAAATTTATCTGTTTTACATCAAAACAGATAAATTTATCTGTTTGATGTTCATTTGTTTAAAATACAAATAGATAAATTTATCTGTTTGCATATCAACACAGATAATGCAAATAGATAAATTTATATGTATTTTTCACACGTGCTTTCAATAAGACAGATAAATTTATCTGTGTTCTTTACACGTGCTTTCAATAAGACAAATAAATTTATCTATTTGCATATCCATACAGATAATGCGAACAAATAAATTTATTTATATTTTTTATATATATTTTAAAAAAATACAGATAAATTTATTTGTATTCTTTATACGTGCTTTTAATAGACAGATAAATTTATATGTGTTATTTACACGTATCTTCAATAAAAGATAGATAAATTTATCTGTATTTTTTATACATGTTTTGAAAAGGCACATATAAATTTATCTATTCATCTATTCTATGGTATTTTTGTCTCAAAAGGACCTTACTCGTTAAAAAATCTTATGGTGGATAAAAAATAGTAAACGACCTATAAATTAGACTGTTCACTAATTTATCGTTGATAATATTACTAATTATAATCTGCTTAATCTTTCTTATGACATGGTTAATTTAAGATAATATTTTATAAATATTAATTTTAAAAACTTGTTTCTGCATAAACTATTACTACTGAATTTAATAATAATATTCTTTAAGCAAGCAACGGATAAATTTGAAAACACTATGCAGAATACCCCTTATAAGTTGGCATCTTAGTAACTGGAAAGGGGTAGCTGGGAGAAGTTTTGTTCTTTAACATTTGGTGGTTTGGGCGGTATAGGAGTAGGTTAATGGCCTTTTTATGGGAGCACTTGTATATAACATATGGGGGATTCCCTAATATATTCAAACAATCTTCTTTGCTGATAAAATAAAAATAAAAATAATTTTAATAGGTGTGTAGATTCATACACATAATCGAACAATTTTCTATCACAAATTGAAATCAAGAATAGGTTTGTATTATCTAATAATTATGTTTAACAAATTATGAGGTCACCGATCGAACGGTCTGTGACGTGAACTAACTTAAAATTGTTACTAGCGCTTGTAATTTGGTAGACGGCTATAAATAAGTCAACTAAGGTTTCTTTATGTGGGCTCTTTATTATATCAAAACCCTAGCTTTTAAAGAGCGTCCCAAATTGACTACTCCCAAGCCAATCAACACTCACTTGATGATCAGTTAGCTTTTACGTAGTCAAGTTAATCATCAAGCTAGTCAACGTTTCTACGAATTCGTGGAGTCTTAAGTGAATTTTCAAGAGTTCGAAATCTGGTGGTGGCCAAATTCTATCAGCATTTGAGGTCTAGTGGTAGTTTCCAACAGCATCAAATATAGAGTTGGTGCACATGAATTCACCAGAAGTAGGCTTACTACCATAAGTTATGAAGTCAATGAGGGTTGTAAGATTCTCTTATAACCAACCCTTTATTTTGGTATTTGATTCTCCTAGACTTGGAGTGGTTTTGTAGTTTTTACCGAGTTTGGAGTTTTTCACGTAAAAATTGCCGTATTTCGTGTATGGTTATTTTATTTTTTCTTTGTGTGATTGTTTGTTTATTTGAAATGTTTGACTTTTTTAATTAAATCGTTTAGTGCAAAGCAGTCGAAAAAAGGCTTTTTCAATTGGTATTTGAGCCGGTTATTAATTTTTTTTACAAAAAAATCTTTTAAAGTATGCTTTTTTGATTGATTTGCAATAAATGAAATTTCTTAAAGAATTCGTCTCGACTGGTGGACCACCCATTTTTGACGGTCTTAATTATCCATTTTGAAAAGTAAGAATAATGACTTTTCTAAAGTCAATTGACGAACGTGTTTGATTTTTCGTTGTTGAGGGTTACATTCCTTCCACCATTGTTGTTGGAGAAACCATCTCTAAGCTCTTAGCTAGACGGAACAGATCTAATTTTGAGGATGTAGGTTGGAAGAGCAAAACATTAATGCTATTTTTAGTATAATCACACAAGATGAATTTCGTAGAATTAATACATGTGACTTGGCCAAGAAGTATGGAATATTTTTTAAATCACTCGTGAGGGTACTGATACCGTAAGAATCTCAAAATTTCAACGTCTCATAACTAATTCTAAAACTCAGCGTATAAAAGACGAGGAATGTTTTGACGATTTTTACGCAAATTTAAGTAACATTGTGAATGCATTTTTTAATCTTGGTAAAAAAAATTTAAATTCTAAAATTATTTAAAAAATTCTTCGATCCTTATCCAAATGTTTCTAAACAAAAGTCACAGTAATAGAAAAAGTAAAAACAGTAACTTTATCTTTGTTGAAAGTTTAATTAGAAATTTACAAACCTATGAGCTGAATTTTCAAAATTAAAAGGTTTTAAAAAATTTGACGTTTTCTACGACTCAAGGTTTTGCAAGTGACTCGGATGATAATTTAGACCTTCAGATGATGGCTATTTTTGTGAAAAAAAATTAAATTTTTCTAAAAAAGTAATAAAAAGCCGAATCGGGAGAAAAAATCACAAAAAGGGCACGATAAGGAAAAAATAAAAAATATGTCCAATGCTATTAAAAAATGGTTGAAATGCTAATTTTCTAAAATTCAATACTATGAATACAAATGATATGGACATATTGCTAAAAAATACACAGACTTTTTTTAGAAAGAAACCAAAAAGATTTACAGTCACTTGAGATGACGAGAGTGAACCCGACACGAGTGATGAAAAAAAGTCTAATTATGAAAATGGTAACACTATTGCCTTTGTTACTTCTGTTCAAGAAAGTAACTCAGATAAATAAGAAAGTGATTCCAATGAACAAGAGTGTAAAGAAATTAATATAAATTAATTTCTATTTTGTTTTATAGCAAGTCCATGGTGATTAAGAATGTTAAGAGTTTAGAAAGTATTTTAAGTTTAGGAAGCTTTTTGGGTTTAGGACGTTTATTGAGTTTAGGAAGCTTATCATCTTAGAGTGATTTGTATTTATCTAATTTCCTAAATGAGTATGAAATTATGGATTCTTAGCGCCCAACTGACCGCTCGAGCAGATCTCAAGTGCTTTAATTTATTAAGAGCCATGCTTGCATGGGGTTTTGGAAATCTATATATAGATCATTATAGGTGTACGAAACCAACTTTGGACAAAACACAACATGGAGCTTCAAGATCATATCAAGGGTTGGTTTCTGTACCAAAAACATCAAAGATCGTTCGTGAGCAAAGTTTATACGGCGTTTTAAGTTTCAACGAAAAATTCTACTGGAGAAATTGCTATGAGGATTCGTTGCGGTAGGAATTAAGAAGAAAACAGTGAACGAGTATTCGATATATAAACTTATGATTAGAAAATTGAAGAGTCGATCAAAAGAGTATGTAAGTTGTATTATAACTGTTCGTCATTAGTGCTTGTTTCTTAAACTTGATTGTCCCATGATTTTTTACCCGTTAAATTTTTTCACATAAAAAATATCTGTGTTGTGGGTTCTTCTCATTGGTTGTGTTTGTGCTTGTGATTGATTACATCATTAAAAATATTATTTTTCAAAATAAGAAAAAATTATTTTTTTTCAAAGAGGGTGAAGAGATTAGTGACGCTGAGGATAGAGAAACTCTGCAACAAGCTTATGACAAACTTTATAATGAGAGCTATTTGTTGACCAAATAAAATTGTAAATTGATTAATAAGTTCAAACAGAATTGTAAATTAATTATCCTAGACTTGGAGAGGTTTCATGATTTTTACTTGGTTTGAAATTTTCCACGTAAAAATCACCGTATTTCATGTGTTGTTGTTTTATTTTTTGTTTGTGTGATTGTTAATTTGTTTGTGGCGTTTTGACTTATTTAATTAAATTATTTAGTACAAAGAAGTTGGAAAAAGGGCTTTTTTCAGTCAATCCATAGAGAAAAACTATTAAGAGAAATATTATATATGCCAAAACAACTCATTTTAATTTAGAAAATTTATCGATACGACATATTTATGTTGTTGTATGCTCACCTGCAACTAAGCATCGTTATTTTATCCGTCGGCCCGCTACATGTCGGGCTAAAGCCCTTCCTAATCCCAAACCTTGGGTGCGCCAAATAAACTCGAATAATATTTATACTAGGATTGGGTATAGGTATTGAAACCCAATCCGCCCAATAGTCCGCCCACGTATCCCGACCAAAAAATTCGTCAAAACATACCATAATATAAGCCCATCTAAAATAAAACATGCTTAGTACCTATATTTTGAAATTTTTACTTTACCGTGGCCAGGTCATTTTAGCAATAACAGTTCATCAATAGTTTTGACTGAATTTAATTGTTAAAATTTTTTATTTTTATTTACATGTAATAGCATTACTAATATCATTTTGTTTTCTTTATTTCCTAATTGATATTACTTACTACAATCACTTTCATTTAATGACTTATTTTTAGAAAAATAAAAATATAAAAATAAATAAATAAATAATATATGTATGTAGCTACATACATATATGTATATAGCTATATATAAAGACTTAATTTGGTTTGGTAATATATGTGTATAGCTATATATTGAATTATTTTTTTCTAATTCATTTTCTCTCTCACTATGTATATATTTGTTGTCCCATAGTTTTTTTATTTTTTTTGCAATGCCACAAAAGTGGAGAGCATTAACTCCCAAATATTGGGTAAACTTTTAATAAGTATGAATAAGGCCTTATTTTTGTTGCTCTTTTTTTCGTCTCGTTCAATTGTCAATTTTTCTTTGGTCCGCCCGTCAACCCGTCTAGGCTATGCCCATCATGTAGGGTTTGAACTTAATTATTTTATCTTAAACCTAACCTTTCTGGCTTGCCACATAAAAAAGCATATTGGATAAATTTAATGAGCGGGCTTGTATAGCACTTGTGCGAGTTGGGCCGCCTTGGCCTAGTCTATTGACGATTTTCACGTGCAACTTCTATTAACAAGTCATAATTTGGCATTTTGATAAAATAATTAATTTAGAAGAAAAATCTATAAGAATTAAAATACTGATAACTAATGGTATGTTTGGCCAGAGTTTTCATATAGAAGAGATGAATGGATTGTATAAGGTATGGGTTCACATATTGGACTTTATATAAAAAATAATTGTTTTGGCTTTGTTTTTGTGTCATAATGGCTTAATAGAATAAAAGACAAGACATTGACACGTAATTTAGCTAAATTAACTTTTTGTAGAAATGATTATTTGGTTCCATTTTTATATAAATAAAGCTAATATAATGAAGGATAACATTAATTGACGTGTAATTAAGTTACAACAATTTTATATAATGATTATTGTAGAAGTTTTTATAGCAAATTAAATATGGTGTAAGAAAAATAAATCATTAAATTAGATAAATATGTTCAAAGAATTCATTTCAAATATGAGATTTTAGAGGATATTTATTTTAATCCTCTCTTATCCAAAAGCATGGCTAGATTATTATTATTATAACCAATCTAATTCTCTTTTTATCGAAATCCTATACATATTTTAGATGCCTGTATGAGAAGGGTGTTGGGTACCTAAATTATTTTTGAAAGCAAAAGCAGTTGTCAAATTCTGTCATTTTCTTTCTCTCTTGTACTTTTTTTTGGAAAAAAAAAAAACTATCTTATTTTAATTTGACAACTATTTTTTTGTCGTGGAAAAAAAAGAAAAGTGAGTAGGAAAGACAATTGAAAGATAGAAAAAGAAAAGGGAGACAAATTAAGATTCTGTTTGGGCTAAATTGCAAAAAAAAAAAATTTTTGTCTTTTTTTTATAATCTTTTATGTAAATTTTTTTTTACTTTTTAAAATTATCTCAATGAGATGAACTAAAAAATTTATAGAAAAGATTGAACAAAAAGAAATCTCACTAAAGACGAAAATAATTATAATATAAAATTTGACTTATTAACTTATTTTGACTTATTTTTTGTATTTTATGAATTTTTTAATGCTTTGCTCGAAATTTTTTATTTTTATGACTTATCTCAATAAAAAAAAGTTACAAAATATAGCAGTTTAACTAAATAATAAAAAGGCTTATTAAATACAAAAATAAGTAAAATAAATAATTAGGCCAAACGGGTCCTAAGACAGGGTTGAAGGACGTTGAAGGTATAAAATTGCAGAGGGGTTCATGAACCTGTCAATTCATTTTAATTAAATTCGGATAAAATTCTTCTAAACAGCCTGTCTAATGATTAATCATGCGGGGAGGGGGGGACAGTGTCACTGTAAAGTTCAAAAAATTATTAGATATTTTAAAAATATTATATGATATTATTTATGTAATATTTTTAAAAAATAAAAAATATGCAATATACTAAGAGAGTGATATTATTTATGTAATATTTTTAATAAATAAAAATATACAATATACATTAAATGAATTATTTTTATTTTTTACTTATTTAATAAATATTGACCAATATTGCTTCACCCGGCATATCATTAGATACTCCCAGAATATTATATAGGCACTGCCACGATTAAGGTATTTAATTTCGACGAATAAATAATTGCAACTTGTATTATGTAAGTTATTTCTTATTTTTTAATTACTTAATAAAAATAAATAATCAAATTTTACAATAAAACATGTTATCGCGGGTTGATGCACCAGGTAAAATTATTGCGCAATGCTTCTAAAGCATTGAATATTTACTCATTCTATCAGTGTTATTATTAAATGTGAGCATTAATAGAAAACATCGTATAATCCATAAGTACAAGAATACTTTCTTTGCTTTAATTCTATAAATGCATATGATTCATATGCATCCACTCAATTCTATATGATAAGTGACTTTATTCGCTTTAATACTCTCTCTCTCTCTATCCGGCCCTCTGTTTTTTCTCTCCAAATTTTAAGTGGCCACTTTGACAAGTTTGAGCAAAGTTATGCCCAATTGTGACATTACACGAAACGTAAATGTAAAGTGCTAAAAATTGAGATCTATCTAAATTGGTCTAAGATGTCGTCCACGTATACTTATACAAAAAAATGATAAAAATATGTTTCACTAGTGTCACTATCGTTGGACTCTCTACCGATCAAATTAAAGCTAGAAATTTAAGAAAAAAAAGAAGTTGAGAAATTATTTTGACAAAGTTTTAGCTCTGTAAATAGTGGATGCATACCTGTGTTGTGATTTATCTGTTTTTTATAGAAAAACTTAGACTTGACTCAAGGTATGTCATTTATCCTAGCCCGACTCGAGTTGGGTCGAATTTTGTCTTTTCTCTGTTCATTCTAGCTATATTGTACCACAATTACTGCATGTAATGGGTATTCCTTTTATAATAACAGACCTTTCTTACTTACACTTAGACCCTATATGGGTTTTAGCCAACCACTCATGACGCCTTATCACTAAGGGTAGCTCAACTGCCCTTGACATGACGTAAGTCGAATGAATCTGCCTTGAAATCTAATATGCTCGACTTGCGGTAACCGAACAAACTACTGCTTGAGCTTAGGTAGTCGAGCTACTTGCTGCTTGAGCCCAAGTAGCCGTCCTAATTATATTTGGTCTAGCTCAGGTTAAATGTTGTGCTAAATTCTAGTCAGCTTTTTAATTACCCGACCTTCCTCAATATATATATATATATATATATATATATAAAATAAAAAATATAATTAAAATAATAAAATTAAGATAACTAAGTAACTGAACCTAAATTTGCATAACCAAAGACAAAATTAAAATAACTAAAATATTAAATTTAGAATTAAAACTATAATATCAAAAAAATAATTAAAATATTAAATTAAAAAAAACCAACTAGGTGCACATACCATAACTAGTTATCAGTACGCACAGCCGTGGCCTAAAATTGCATTAATACTAAAGCATAAAAGTGTGCACACAAAAGAATTTTCCTACCAACTACACATTTTTAACACCAACTTGAATAAACTACGAAGCTTGATTATTTTCACTTTGTTCTCTAAAAATAGACCAATTATTCTATGGCATAGCTCTAAATTGATCTGAACTATATATATTTTTGTGAATCCTACGTGCAAATAGTTTTGTCTTATTACTTTTTATGTAAGATATACACATATGCGACTCAAATTTATAAAGTTATGTCTGGATGGCTCGAATTTTAAAGAAGAACCAGAATGTGACTTTTTGGATCTCTATAATTCTCTCGTTTGAAACGAGTAGCATTAAAAAAGTAATTTCTGATTACTTATTTAGTCAGAATTGATTATATTCCCAAATTAAGTAGGAGTTCGATTATCACTCTCTCCTATGGTAATTCTAGATTACTTGGTATTTGATTACTTTAATTATAAATTCTTAAAACAAAGTCTTCTGGATAAGGTTCTTGAATTAATCCAAACATTTGAATATGAATTTTTCAGGTGCTAGATTGCTTGGCCCGCATTTGATTTCTAACAATTACATTTTTATTTCTTCTCACAATTTCCATCCTCCAAACATGGCCTAAAAGTGCGGCAGTGGCATGGAATATTATATATATATATATATATATATATATTAAGAACATGTCATCCTAAAACATTAGATCACTGTCAATATATGAACAGATAGACGTGATATTTGAAATAGTAACGTTAATTCCTCTACGTTTAGACAGCTTGCACAACTACTTGTCTAAACTTAATCCTGGTGGATCACTGTCATTGACATGCATTAGATATATAGGTGATTATAATTAGAATAATGCTATAGCAATAATTGTTTTATTTTACTAAATTTTAGTTATCATCTGATGTGTCCATATTGCATTAGTCTAATTTATCCAACTACTTATACTTAGGGCCTGTTTGGAAACTTTAATTTTTTAGTTTTTTGGCTAAAACGCAAAGATCCAATATGGTCCGTTTGGTAAAAAAAAAAGACTAAAAAACTAAAAAGTTAAATTAAAATACTAACTATAAGAATATTCTATTTAAACTCCAATCACTTTTAAAATACAATAATATCCATCATTCATAACTTATTTACTACCACTACCAACTATATTTAATTATTAATATTAAATATATAGAAGGATAAAATTGTTCAATTTGAACAAAAAACAAAAAAGCTAACTTTTTACCCAAATAACCAACTTAAAAAAAACTAGCTTAAAAGCTAAATTACCAAGCAATCTACTTTAAACTAAATTTAACTTTTTAACTAAAAATACAAAAAAATAAAAAAGTTAACTTTTAAACCAGTTAATTGCCAACCAAGCCCTTAATAATAGTGCAGTTTTGATACAAGATGGTAAAATATAGTTATCATAGCCTTATTGTTATAATTAACTAATTAATAGATGTGATATTATGATATCTCACATCGAAAATGAAGAAAAAGTTCTTGACTTATAAAAAAAAAAATTTAAACTCTTATATTCAACGAAATTTTTGCTCAGGTGGTAGAGACCCTCGCAGAACTTTACAGTTAAACGTACTTGGGCGGAAGCAATGCTAGAATATGTGACATTTTAGGAAGAACAAAGCCGTTGGTGTTTTTGTCCAAAATGAACAATATTATTACCATGTAAAG
This sequence comes from Heliamphora exappendiculata, assembly GCA_034768845.1. Taxonomy (NCBI): domain Eukaryota; kingdom Viridiplantae; phylum Streptophyta; class Magnoliopsida; order Ericales; family Sarraceniaceae; genus Heliamphora; species Heliamphora exappendiculata. Next base: position 4,915 of record JAOTRH010076362.1, on the reverse strand, counting down.
AGTCGGGATGTTACAGTAGATCAGGGTCCAAATACTCTCCATGTTTTTTGCTCGGAAAAAAAAAATCATTAAATTGGAGGTATAAAATACAATAAGAAAATAAAACTTGAGTAAACATAGAATCAGATCATTCTCTCCATTTTACCCCATGGAAGTAATTAAGGTCTACATTACTTTAACATATAAAATGCCACCTAAAACTAGCTTGTAAAACTATAAGGTTTTATCTGGCCGAGCTTGAGTTTTAGGGGCTTAAAAGGGAATTTTTAAAACAGGGTTTCTTAAAAATTTGAAATTAAATTAATTTGTTTAATTTTGCTTATTTTTTTTAAGATCTAGATAGATATTTTTTACTACAAGTCATAATTTTATCTAAATAATCTGTAATTCAAAAAATCTCACAATATCAATATCTGCTGCTCAAAAAATAAATTTGTAAAAAATTATCACTAATATAAACTCAACTAATTTTTTAAAAATTACAATTATCAATTAAAATAATATTTATGTATTCAACATATTTTACAATTATCAATCTATATAATTGTTAAAATTTTTGGGCGCCACAAATTTTTATCTAAAATTAAGAGTTTAAAACTATAGTTTTACTGGCCTTAGGTCAGAGCCGGACCTATGTTTTATATAGTTTAAAAAATAGATAGTAAAACTATATAGTTTTATATTGTCAATTTTTTTTTTTCATTTTACTCTAAGATTGTAATTCATAAAACGACGTAGTTTTTACCAATTTTTAAAAAGACTATGTGCCATTGGCCCTGTTTGGGTAAAATGGCTTATGACTTATTTGACTTATAAGTCAGAAAATAAGTTACGTCGTTTGGGTAACCAAATAAGTCAAAAACATGCAAATCAGCAAATAAGTCAATAAGCCAAATAAGCTGGCTCATAAGCCAAACGAAGTGGCTTATAAGCCAGATATGCAAATAAGTCAATGGTTACCCAAATATGTTGGTTTATTTGTGTTTTGACTTATTTGTTAATAAGTAAATAAGTCAATAAACCAACCATCCAAACAGGGCCATTATTTGGTATCTTAAAATGATAAAAAGTTCTAAATACTTATATAATCCAATAGCAAATAAGCTAATAAACCAACCACCCAAACAGGGCCATTATTTGGTTTCTTAAAACGATAAAAAGTTCTAGATACTCTTATAATCCAATAGCAAATAAGCTAAACCAACCACCCAAATAAGGCCATTATTTGGTATCTTAAAACGATAAAAAGTTTTAGATACTCATATAATCCAATAGTAGAATCAATCACATAAAATACTCTTAGCTATCTATATGCATATACAGTTTATATGTATTATGGGTCATACATGCATATAGATCATATAGATGACTGTGATCATTTTCTATGGTCGATTCTGTGATTGGTTTTATGTGCATAGAAAAACTTTAAAATGATTCATCAGCTCTACAATAAATGCACCTAGTGGAGATATTCTTTACTTTAGTGTAATGGTAGGATCTAAATTTTCTTCTGAGTGAAAACCATGGTACTTACGTCATACCTTCGTTCTTACTCATGGGGCAAAAGTCAATTAACTCAGCTGAAATGAAAATGCTATGAAACAAGTTTTGAAGCCATGTGCTGCATATTTCTTCTTATTAAGGCAAAAAATTGAGACATGGAAATAGACGATCAAGCATAAACAAACTTCGTCATAAAGAAGTGATAAAACAGTGAAATTATTGAGCTAAAATGCTGCTGAGTTAAGATTTTATTTGAAAGATGTGTTTTGAGATGAATATTTGGATATCTTGTGCAGGCTTAATAACTTAAAAGAACTTATGAGTTAATATTTTTTTTATACTTGAATGATGCCTTTATTAATTATATGCGTAGGTAAATTGCAATGAGTAGGTCTCATTTTGCCGAGAAAAAGTCATATACTTACTTTCGAGGCAGAGTGGAAGATTATAGCAGTATACTATAATGTCAAAAAAATAATAATATAATGACCATATCCCTTTTATCAAATTTAATTTATGATGACACAAAATGATAAATAAGATTTAATAAGAAATAGGGTGATGATGGCTTTATTGGAAATCAGCTAATCGATGAAGTCTATGAAGAAAAAGCAGATGTGCAAGTTAACTTATAAATTAATTAAGAGTTAAGTGAAGTTGATCATTATTTCAACTTGAGAGGACATAGTAGGTAGACTTTTATTTTATCAAGAAATCATGATGGGTAGACTATATGTCAAAAGATGAAAACTTATAGAGAATGGAATACTTGGATTTCTTATGCTATATAGTGCACAATATATAGTATGGCACGGGCCAAATTTTTTCAGATCGGGCCCGTGCCATATTAATTGCACACAAAAGCAGTGTCGGCACCACCGATTAACATATTAATGTATATAATTTTTCCTTTAAAAAGTTGACCAAAGGTGAACAATATTAATTGAGACAGCCATTTGAGTTCACTCTTGAAATGTATCGTACTGTTGACAATTAAACATCAAATTCTCTCCCTCCTTAGTTTTAGTATGTGTCGGCATTTCTATCGGAACCAACATGATTGAATCTAAAGGTAAACATCAAATTCTTTCCCTCCTTAGTTTTAGTATGTGTCGGCATTTCTATCGGAACCAACATGATTGAATCTAAAGGTAAGAACAATAGGGAGAGTAGGGTACGCGGACCGATTTGCGTGTCTAAAAGATTTTATTTAGGGTTATTTTACATCGGTGTCAAATCATGGAAATTTGGATCGACTGGGGACAAGAAACTTTAATTAGTGTCATCACCTTAGCTTTAAGATTGGACATGGTAAAGGTTATTTCTTCTCAAGGCACTCTGATTGCAACTTTTGACTTAAAGCAGCAGTGGATTGGGTGCATGGATGAATTCATGGGGACCATGGAATCTTGAAACTTCTTTATTTCTTAACAGAGGGCTTGAATTAAACAAGTTAATAACCCATTGTTGAAGTTAAGTATTGCAATTATGTGACAAGATATCTCCCACTCAACCAACTTAATTGGGACAAGAGAGAAGGATCATAATGTGAAGACTTCTTGGTGCAGTGCATGATGAAATTAATTTGCAGAACATAAGAGATGTTAATACTCTCTTTTTTTTTTGGCATCTTGGGTTTGGTTATATTAATCAATCTTGTGGAATAAATTAATGTAGAAGTTTTTTATTTAGTTATCACTATATATCTATCATAACATTACATCATTTTAAGTTGTAGTATTTGGCATCTTTAAAAAGTTACAAATTTTTTTTTTTTACTTTTTTTTCAAGAAAAAAAAATACCTATACACATCTCAAACACCCTAACTTCTCTTTTTTTATTGAATAAAATGGCTGTACCTTTAATTTAAAATGTCAACTCTCATCACAAAAATGAAAACAAAAAAAGTTGTGTTAATATCCCAAACATTATAACTTAAAAGTAAAAATAAGAATATATTTGACATTTTAATAAAAAATAAAAAAAAACTTCTATAAAATATTATTTCAAACAATGTAACTTTTTTTATTTCGTCATAGAAATATCTCTCATTTGATGACCCGGCTGCAAAGGTGTACCAATGGGAGTGGAGTTTTGGGAAGTACCATCGAGGAAAGGTCTCTTCCTTAGCAAATTACTTGTTAATTTGAAGCTTTTAATATTTTGTTCTCAATGACCGGATCTTGCACTGGAAGTTAACTCTTTAGGGCAAGGCGCGAAAAGAAAGTTTGATTTTGGTAAGACTTGATTAGAATCGTAGATAAGATTCAACATTCACGTCACCTGAGTTTACTGGGGATTTTGAAGGGACTTCAACCTGGGAATTTTGAAGGGACTTCAACCAAATCAAAGCCGTGACCCTCGTCCTTTAGAGATAGGTTTCAACCAAAAATTCTCAGCTAACATTGTCATAGGCCTTCATGATCGTTGGGCATGGAGAAGCATTGGAAATCCCATCTCATTTCTTTGTTCGAAGCCGTATCTTTTTCCATCCCCTTGCCTCGGCATAGCGCTTCGCTTCTCGTTCTACGAAAGTCAAGTTAGATCGAGCTAGTTTAATAGGAAGAGGAGAATTAGTCTAATCTTAGTCTAATCTCAGGTAAAACTCGAAGTACACAAATGTTCACAAAAAGAAGGACAATGTAAAAAAAGTTAACCTTTTAAAACCCAAACTTTTTTAAATATCCTAAACAGAGACTAAGTAATGAAATATGAACAGAAATCATTCTTAGAAATTTTGCATAGACAATTGTGACTTATTTATGTAATTACATTGTTCGTATAAAGATTTTGTTTCAATGAAATTTTTTGTGCCTGTTTAAGTTTTGCTTTATATTTTTGTATAGCATTGCTACATATCAACAAATTTTTCATAAAAAAAGTGTTCAGATTGCAATGATGTATAGCATTGTATTCATCTTGGTAGAGTGTGAGCCATATTCAAAGTGACTTCAGTGCTGCCCTAACAGTATTAATTTTTGATAATTTTTTGAGAAAAAAAAATTAAATATGTACTGGTATGAGATATATATAAATAAGACATTTTATTAATGTATCTTCTCTTCATGAGGTTAAATGCATGACCTTCATGGACTCCTTTTTTTCGTTTTAACAAATTAAAATGAGAAATATTCTTCTCTTTTGAACGGAGACAAGCAAAAAGTTAAGAAAAGTAGACAAAGGACCAAATCATTTTGGGGAAGGATGAAGGGAAAGAAAAGTGTTCCAAAGCACTAATCTCACCATCATTTTGTGATGATATATCACTTGAAAAAGAAGCTTTATTGTTGGTTGATTGAGACTGTTTGGAATAGACATTGCCTTTATAGGAAATACCGGCACTTTTCCAAACATACTTGAATCATATATCAGGTACATACATATTGTCTCTCTCTCTCTCTCTCTCTCTCT